>JAEQBH010009068.1:0-54064 GCA_016808115.1 Tetrastigma voinierianum | reverse complement strand
TAGAAGAAATTAAGACTAGATTTGCCAAGAATGAAAAGTCCAAACAAGTACACTTTTGGCAAATCTTAATTCAATGAGATATAAAGGTATGGAAACATTAGGGAGTACACATTATGGAAATGTCTCATCTTGCTTCAGTTAAGAGCACATAAACTTGATCTCTTCGAGGATTTTCGTACTGGGTTTTGATATCTCTTCCCACACAATCTGGCCAATTTATGAGCTTATGAACCTAACAATCGTGACTGCTCATATATAGACACAATTATTATAAATAGGGTCATGGTCCCTGCATCACACAAGGTTTTTTCTTTCTTCTAATTCCCATCAGAAAAGAGAACATTAGACGTAAAAACTAGTGTGTAGATCTAGAAGATCGGCAATGCCTCATATTCATATTTACATCCGAAGATCATAAAGCCTCGTATCGTATTCGCATCTCGAAAGATCATAAAGTTTCATACTCATATTCAAATATCTCAATATTTGTTATGGATTCGTGCACGCTTCGCAGAACTTTATTTTGATTCTTGATGATTCAATATGAATGTTCCCGCCAGATGCTTTCTACATAATATTTTTTAAATCTCTATCGAATTTCTTCCCCATCGTCATCGACTTCTTCACCGCCATGGTCAAGCTCGCTCTAAAATCGTCGTCGGAAAATACACCACCTATAAGCACTTTGACATCCTACAAAGTGCCATTGGTTGCTTGTCAAAACAAGTAACCCTATGCTAGCTTTAGGGTCTATAAATGTACCACTTCCTATGACTTTCTACACATTCTCCCTAAGGCCTTTACATACATATGGGTGTTCTCTCCTTTGCTCTCTAGAAATTAGAAGGCTTGCCCACATGCGCATCCGTCATGACTAGAATAACTTGGAAGGTCCCGCACTAAGAGGTTAGTAAACCTTGGCGATGATGACATTAGCTTATCACACATCTTAAGTTCAATCATGATCCAGCTTCCGCCGTGCATTGTTTCTGATTGTGATGTCAAAGGAGTTCAAGAAGATGCTCAACAAATTGTCTTAAGTAAACGGAGTTGCCAACATCAGGACTCCATTCCTTGGCTCGATTTCTTGGATTTGCAAGGTACATGAAGAGGATGAAGGTTTTAGCAAAGAAAGGGTTGAAGGTGGAGAGAGAGTGGGGATAAAATTGTTTTCTTACAAATATAACAAAATTGGGGGCAAATTAGATAGTGACATGTGGCAAAAGAGAAGAGAAGGGGTGGGGATCAAACTGGTTTTTTTTTTCTTAAAACAAAAAAATTAAGGCCAATTAGATAATTTAACTTGCTTAACCTGCATATCTCTTAGGACCACTTAGGGAAGGCACGTATAAATTTGGGATTATTCATAGTTGATAAAAATGTAGACTCGTTTAAAAGAAAAGTGGGAAAGTTGGGATTATTTCTCGCTAATTTTTCCCTTTATTTATATTATAAATGATTCAAATTTCATGTGTTCTTTACAAGTTGATAAGTTTCAAAAATTGTCAGATAGTGCCTCATAATTAACGGAATGATTTGTCTTTATCATAAATGAGCTTTCCATGATGAGTATACTTAGTTTCCATAGAGTCATGACTAATGTCTATTGGATTGTCTTGGAAATTACCAGATGTCTCAACCTTGACAGAATATGCACTAGCGCTAACGCTGTTAATTATTGGACTAATTACATAAATGGTTCTCCAATTTTTTGATTTTTTTCTGCTTTGATATCTCAACTTTAATTTTATTCAATTAAGTGTCTAAATTTAATTTAGTTGGATGATACATTAAACTTAATCTTTAGGCCCATAAATCTATTATTCTAGGAAGATTTTGTCTTCTTTTTTTAACCTTAATTCTAGTTTCATAATAAATGAACTAACTTGTGCAACTTCCTCTTAGTTATACTCACGCTTTACTGAAGATTAGGTAACATGTGTAAAACTTGCTAATCAGAATTGTTAAGTTGATAGAATTGTTGAGACAAATAAAATTGGAAAGGCAAACATAATAACTTGTTTTTGAAAATAGTGAAAGAAAGCCAAGTTCAAACAATAAAATAATAAAATGCATCTAGATTGAGACATGGAGGGAAAGTGGGTAGCTTGAAATAAGAGCTGATGTGGTTCTTATTTGAACCTTGAAATAGTTGAGTAACATAAATTAACACATATCATATTTTAACTTTCCTATTTACTTTTCTTATAACATGCATGCTTGATGATATTATGCACCCCAATTTATAATTTAATCATACCATTTTATATTTTTAATTTTATATTAAGTTCTTTCTCCTATTTAACTTAATGAACTACTAACACTTTAGCTATTTTTCTTTGTGGCTCAAATTAACCCCACATATACATTGCATATACATTATGTGTATGAATCCATGTTTGTTAAGAAATTGCTAATGTCATTCGTGAAACGATTGAATTGTAAGATTCTACTTGTGGGTGAGAACATTGTTGAATGGATTTTCATTCGATAAACTTAAATCACTTACAAACATTAATTTGAAGGAAGTCTCGCATGATTGGGATCTACGTATTGCGGCATTGGTAAAGACTATCATTGCCAAAGCCATTTGTAATAGTATCTCATACCAATTTGATGGTCGGAGCTAAATATAAGAGAAACCAAAATCGCTCTAGTCTACTTCAACTACAACAAAATTTCTAATGATATCCTTAAAGGAAGAGATATGAAATTTCAAAATATCATGAAGGAATCAATGTAATAAAGGATAGACTACATTCAAAAAGGGTTCTAATTGTTGTTGATCATGTGGATAGTTTATGCCAATTAGAATGCATAGTTGGAAGCCATGATTGGTTTTGTCCAGGGAGTAGAATTATAATAACAACTAGAGATAAACATCTGCTAGATGCTCATGGAGTGGATGAAACATATGAAGCTAAGAATTAAAATTATAAAGACTCTATTGAGGTTTTTAGTCGGTATGCCTTTAAGCAAAGTTCTCTCGAGGACGAGTACAAGAATCTCTTGAATCATGCTATAGGATATGCTAAAGGGCTTCCATTAGCACTCAAAGTTTTGTAATTCTAGACACATTGGATACCCCCAATGCCTAATAGTATTTTACCTAGTATCGTGTGTTATGCAAATGGGCCATAGATTTTCTGGTTCTCGCACTGCATACACACTTATACAACATTTTACGGGCTTTCATTGACTCAAGGCTTCATATCTAAACCATATACTGTAGTTTTTCACCCGAGGGGGTGCCTATCCCTACTGGGCTCATCCATTTACATTACGTACTTTTCATGCCATGCAACTCGGGAGCCTCAATTTGACGTTGTCCCATTTTACCGAGCCTCACCATCGAATCCAACACAAAGGTCAATTAACCATGTCTTCATGATACATCAACACCAACACAGTATCGATTTACCATGTCCTCACGACATACATCGAACACCAACACAATGTCAATTTACCATGGTCGAACACCAAACATAGTGTCGACCCCAACCATGCACTCACACCCGACTCGACGTGATGTCTCATGCACACTTACAAAATAACCATGGTATTTCCAAACTCTACTTAAGCACATACTAATGCAAAGATTCAACACCAAGCTTCGAATCGCAAGCCACCAACAATGGCAAGGTTTCTTCAATGCAACCAAATAATACTTGAAAATGCAATCACCGGGTCATAGCAAAGCAAAATCCAAATATGTACCGGGTATCCAAAATGTATTCCCGGATGTTTCAATAAACCAATACTTTGAACTTACATGTTTAGAAATTCCTATATGCTTGCTAAGACTATGTGTATGATCAAGGACCACCGCAGATACCACCCTTTATAAAGGATGGTTCTCCATGGTCTCAATTATGACTAGCTAGGAAAGCCCAATCGAATAATAAATAAAGACCATAATACAAGAAGAAATAGAAGCCTGAAAAACAAACATAGTGGTGATGACATATATGAAATTGAAGTTGTTTCATATAACATGAAAAATCAAATGAGTCAACCTAAGAACTAAGCATATGTTGAAGATTAATGTCATAAGAAACAAAATGCCTATTCTATGTTGCCTCAAGAGGTATGTTTCTGAGCAAGCCATTAAAAAGGATTATGATCTCCATTTCATCTCTCAGCCATAATAATTTGGTGCTAAGATATACAGAGAAGAACAAAGTTTAAAAGGGAAATGAAAGAAACAATATAAAAAAAAAAATAGCAATTGATATATAAAACCAAAGCCTATGGAATTCTAGAAAGTTAAGAAATAATAATGCTAATAAATAATTAAATCTGCAGACATAAGAAAACCAAACCCATTCTCTCAAATTGGGAGAGTCCAAAAACCAAAGCAATGCTAATAAAGAGTTCATGGCTAGAGCAGTAATAAATGAACTCGTAACATAACACTTGAATTTTAAATGAGAAAAGCCTCGAAATCATAAAAAAAAAGTCATACCAAGAAAGAATGTAGAAGCAAAGATACAAAACTTAAATAAACATAGAAGTAGTAACTTTGTTTAAAGTCATGAATACTAGAAAAAATATTTAGAATTAGATTATCGGGAAGGAAAATATTTTATCGGGATGTCCAAACCGATGCCTTAGAACATAGCCGGGATGTAAAGTACTAGTAAATCCAAGATGGGTCTGTATGAGACAAGAAATTAACTAGAGTCGTGGACAAAGATTGAAGTAGTGGCTATCCCATTATCCCATACTAATTTTCGCTTTATTAATGAATATATTTCCACTAACTTAGAAAAAGAGCAATACCGTTTGTATTCCCTTATGAATCTCTTCGAATGTTTTTAATTCAAAACATTATTTTATATCTAAGATGTAGTTAAGTGAGTGCAAACATAGTTGCTCTCTTGCAATCTATATGAATAGCTCCTTTCCTTGATAATTCAAGTAATAAGCCTCTTATATATGTTTCAAATAAGACATAGAACATTATTAAGTACAATTTTTATTTATAACAATGAAAGTGATTAGTACTTTTGCCGTTTATTTCACAATTCAAGATGACTTTGATTCTTTATGCCCATGAACTCGTGTAGACTGGGTTCAAGTACTTGATAATGGGTTCTAAAATTTTGTGGCTCTATAATTAATAAATTATAGTGTCAAGTTTCTATGGTTTCCTTTTGCGTATGTACTGGGCATTTGTAGAATTTCACACAAATGACTGAACATACATCACAAAATTAATGAAACAATGGATGGACATGTATATATATATATATATATATATATATATATATATATATATATATATCCCTCCATCTAATCGCTTGTAGAAAATATTGCTTAAGTCAATGATATATGTTGCAATATAGTTTCCTGGGTGAATAATATCTAGATCTTGCTATTTTCCATGGAACAACCCAATCTACACGCCCAAAAGTCAAGAAGATAATAATTCTGGTAGTGTATGACGTCTACGTCCTTGTCCAAAGACTTTGCATGTAGTGTGGATGACCCGGCACTCACAAAAGTACTTGTAGAAAAAATTGCTTAGAAATCGATGATGTATATATATGCCGAGACATAGTTAGTTCCTCAGTCGAATCAATCAATCAAATATGGAATCGATTGAGTCCATCCACTATGGACTAGTAGGGTCCCTCACCACATGTTGAAACCTTCACATTTCTGATCAATGGAGTCTGGAATAACAATCTCCATGGTGAAACATCCTCGAAAGTTAGGTGGGAATGCTATTAAGAGTGCTCGTGTTAGGCGACATCTTCTAGGATGGTCTTACTCTTCATGATTTCATGATGAAGACATCTTTATTTGAGCAAGTAATATAAATCATGGATACGCATTTGGTTTTTTGAGATGAAAGGGAGTACATGGCTTCAGTGTTGAGAGTTGGCATCACATGTTCCATTAGTATCAGAGGGAGAGTTTCTTCCTATTCTACGATAACAATGATATTGATGTAATGCTAGGATTAATGCTCTTTTAGTTGAATGAGTATAATACGTAAAATTATACAATGTATGTGTCCCATTTACTAAGATAGAACACCCTTTGTTCTGTGAAAAATTGTCAAGATGTTCGCTGAGATATGTATCAATCATTTTGTATTAACTTTCATGATTATCAAAATATCAAAGCATGATTGTATATAAACATATGTGTGTGAGAGAATTAAAGTTTAAGGACTTATAAAAGATTGGATTATTTACACACACACATATATACATATATATGTATATATATATATATATAGGACCTCTAATTAATGAAAACTGTGAGCAAAGTGTAGATTTCAGTAACAAAATAGACTCACTTAACATTACTTAGTGTGAAATCATTTTTATGAAAAATATTTACTTATTTTGTTTCTATTATTTTATTTCGTTGTTATATGCATGAAATTATTATACCCTTAAAACAATCTTTGTAATTTATGAGCCTCATTGGGTTTTATCAATTGTACAACTTGGGGGTAGATAATGGTTCTTCACATGCCTACAACAAAGATGAATCTTTCCTTACCCATTGAAAAGACTTGAAAATACCATATATTCCTCTTTAAAATGAGAAAAAGCATCCTTTTAGTTTTTTTTTTTTTTTTTCAAGTTAAAAAATCATTTGACAATAAGATTAAATGGTTGAACTTATTGACTTCTGGCCAACTCATGGACATTTCGATGCCGTAAACCGACACCACTCACGAAAATCAAGCAGAGTCTCCTTTGTACGGAAGCTCACCAAATACAAAACTTATCCCAAATGGGGCTCAATATGACCACGTGGTCCACGTATGTAGTAAAATATCAATGGCCACTCAGCCCCTCGCATCAATACCAAAGTATATCCCAACGAAATATATATTACATGGTTCAAGAGTTAATAAATTACCTATACAACATATACAAAATTACAACATTCTAATGCACATGTATACAACATAACCACCAAAGCCACAACCTACTTTCTTCACATGGCCTCTAATGAGTGTCGCCTTCCGATCGCTTCCCGCACCGAAATGGTGATCCTCGACAGCAGGAGAAGCCCAAAAGAGAGATAATTTCCTACATGGGTTACTCTCCACCTAAGTGCACACGCATGGCAAACAATCACATTCAAGCAAATACATTATCCTACTTGAATGTCTACATGTCATGGATGAGAATGTGACTCACCCTATCCCATATCCTGAGTCCTCACCGACTCCCTCACAAATGCAAGTTGCCAAGTATGAGCTACTGTCATTTTTTTCCGATGACAACCAAGATTACTCTTAATCTTTTCATTTTTCATTTACAACCATTTACCTCGAGTCCTCACTAACTCCCTCAAGCATGCATTTTGCCATGAATGAAAACCGTTTCCAAACAAAGGTATTTGTTTTTAACCGTGGACAACCCTCCGATATAAATAGTGGACCGACTCCGATAATTTATTTTATGGACAACCCTTCGATGTATATCAATTGGGCCGACTGACGATTGATATTTATATGGACAATCTTCCGATGTATATCAATTGGGCCGACTTCGACGATTGATATGTTATATGGACAACCCTCCTATGTCAGAATGGACACACTCCGATAAATAATATTGCTGTCAAATCCATCCAAACAATTCTCTCAAGAAACCACCTCATGCACTCACTCCTATTGTTCTAGGTGCCCCAAAGGCATATGAAATGCAATGAGCCATTTCCATTTCTTAACTCGTATACTCATTTGGACGTTGTCCTATTAATCAAGCCCACTAATCAACACCCTACGCGGTGTTGATCCACAACCGTGTACTCACGACACACCATCAAACACCTAACACAATGTCGATCTTAACTATGCACTCACACCTAATTTCTAGGTTACCCCAGTGCATATGGAATGCATGATGCCAATTCCAACACATTCATGCTAATATATTCCAACACATAAAATGGCCTAAATCTCGGACCCATATAAAATGTATAATCTTTCGTCCCTTCATGGTTCATCACCGAATATCATGGATACCAAAACACACCCACAAAACCTCGAAGACATCACCTTAATCAAAACTAAACCTCAACACTAACCGAGACTAGCTTGAAAATAGTCCCGAAATTCTGTCATGACTGGCCCAAAACAAAGCCTCGAAAATTCAGCCCAACCGCTCAAAACACACCGAAATTAAGCCTGCATCGTCCAAAAACAACCCAAAATTTCTAAAAATTCCTATACTCGCCTAAAATTTGAGGAACTAAAATTTACGGCCTTCACGGCCTCTTAAGCCAATCCACACCATTAAATGGCCTTTAGGCTAGAAATAACACAAGTAGGAAAAATTCACCTCTCGTGGAGTTTGACGAACCTTAAGATTTTGGTGTCCACGTGCCAGAGCTCTCCGTCACGTGTGATCAACTTCGCTCTCTGCCTACCGAAACCCGCTGGCCCCATTTTCATAGGATCTAAGAAAGAAGCAAAGAGAAGAAAATAAAAATAAAATCTCTCCCCACGCCTATTCTCCCGCCTCCCCGCTTGTTTAGTTTTTTACTTTTATGCTTTTTATTTTTTATTATTATTATTATTATTTTATTTTTCCTTTTTCTTAATTCCTTTATTTTTTTTTATTGCATCATCAATCATGTGACTAATTATGAGCCACACATTCAAGTGCACCACATAGCTCTTGCCATGTGTCACTCTCTCGAGATGTCATGTGGCATCCGACACCCTACGCCTTGAAAAACTTGCAATTTTGACCGTCTCGAAATTCGATAAAATTCGACGTGGTAGCTAGATTTCGCGATACAATTTCAACGGTGAAGTCCGTTTTATCATCCAAGATCTAGAAAATTTTCGATTTTCAACTGAAATTACCGTTTTACCCTTTTCAGAAAAATTGAATTTTTCCTGCTTTACATTCTTCCTTAATGCACTTCGCCCCCGAACTCCACACACATACGCATCACTTACATGCATATGCAACCCTACACAACTCCAAGATCGTGTCAGGTATGATAACCTGCCTTAGGTCACAATCATCGACAACCCGATGGGTTGTCAACTCATCCTTGTCAAGAATGACATCAAAACCCGATATGTCAACCACTCGAAGGTCCACCATGAGTAGAATCCCTGAGATCTCTGACTCACAATCCCGACATATCTTACCAACTCTCACCCTAGATCCTATGGGAGAATTTTCCCATACAATGGCTTTTCCCAGAGGCCTCAACCTCTAAGCTCAAACCTTTCACACAAGATGTAATAATGAATATGATGCATCAAACAACAAATGCAGGTATGAAAATGTACCTTGCATAACCGGCTGATCTGCACGCTCAGCTTGTGGTGCAACGGCGTAGACACGCCCCTGGGTCCCCGAAGTCCTGGTCTGTGAGCCCTGTCCTTGACCTCGATCCATAATCCGACCCTCCGACCCGTCCGTGCCGGCTGTTCTTTATAACACCTACGACTAAACCGATTCCTTTTACCCATACCGGGTGTGGAGGAATAACCGTGGTTCACGCTGTCCCACTCGATAACCGGGACCCGCGCCGAATTCAAAACCCAAGATCCATACCTCAAGCAATCCGCCTATATGTCCAGCCGATACACAGACCATGTCATCGCCCCGGCCACCCTATAATTGGCACTCGTGGGACGGGTCCTATCTCTTCCAAACCTAAGAAGGTTGATCCTCCTTCCTCTTCCCACTAAGACTCGTGATCCCGAATGCCCTCAGGCGTCTCTCTTCCATCTCTCTCATAGCCAAAGTCGTCCCGACCATGTAGTCCATGTCCTATGCGAGAAGGCCCACAATTCAGCTCGAATGGACAACTTCACCCATTCTCAAATCTCCCGACTCGTTACATTCGTGGGCCACATAGTCATCACCAAAACGCACAACTCAATGAACCCGCCATGTACTCATCACCGTCATCGGCTCCCTTCCTCACCCTAGAACCTCGGGCCTCGCATGTCTAGCAATGGTCGAAAATTGCCTGGGTTAAAGAGCCCATGAACTCGTCAGTTATCGCTTATAACCTTAGAGGTCTTAACCTAGTCCCACCACACTTGGGACTCAATTCTGAATAGAACGGGGCTAGCCCGATCTTGGTCAGACGAGGTAATATCCATAGCCTCCAATACCTTCTCAATCTACCTAACTAATTGTCACACCATCTGGGATCCCCTCCCCGGTAAACGCCGAAGGATGACGTGGACTTAAACTGTGGAGGTTACCTGCACCCTCGACTACCACCGCGACCTCAGCCTATATGCAATGGCAAGAGTCATGAACCCCCAACAAATTTCTCAAGAAAGGCCCGGTCAAATTATGGTATTGCTTCATTAGCACCTCGTGGACGACCTCTATGTCCTCGGCCTCGACTTGCCATCTACACATGTCAAATGGCAACAAACTTTATTTAATCTCATTTCAGTCTAACTAGTAATGCACATGCCAATTACTAATAGATTTAACAATCATGAACTAACCCGTTCATCACCTAAGTGGTGCTACTTACCAACCACTCCTTTTATTTATTTCAATAAAATTCAATACTTTCAGGTTCATTTCATTTTCCGAACCCCTAAGGTTATAGTTCCTAACCTTAGCATTCCACTTCTTCCTATATACATTATGCCATGCATATAATTTTCCCGCGCACTAACCACACAATCACACAATCACAACCATGGAACACATATCCGAACACAACACGAAACACACCATGCATGCAGTGGTCTAAACCCGTCCCATGAACTCCTAGGTATTCGTGTACCTAAACTCCGATACCAAGCTATGATGCTGGTATCAATTTCAATCGCAATGGGCCCATGGCCTAAGCCCATGTCCCTCAAGCCCTAGGGTAGTCGTATACCTATGCTCTGATACCATGCTGTGACGCCCCAAAACCGGGTTGTCCGTTGACAACCCGTCAACCCGCGAAATACTCGTGGATGCCGGGTAACCCGACACCACTCACGAAAATCGGGCAAAGTCTCCTTTGTATGGGGAGCTCTACCCAAATACAAAGCCTATCCCAAACAGTTCAATATGGCCACACAGGGTCCACATGCGAGTAAAAATGGCCACGTAGAGCCCATTTATCCATACTCAAACATATAAGCACATGACTATAAAACCATAGTCCATAAGAGTTTAAATTACATCACTCTTATACAAATAAATACAACCCATATATATTTACCAAATATATCAAAGCCACAATCCGGCTTTCTTCATATGTGCGGTCCCGACGCGGTCAGTCACCCAGACTTGACTCGCACCGAAAGGGGGTCCCACAACGTAAGTGAGCAAAGCCCAAGAGTGATAACTCCTACAAGGGCTACTCCCACCTAAGTGCACATGCAATGGTCACATAATCAAACACACATCCGCGCAACATACACAAGTCTACCGGAATGTCTACATGCCATGAATGAGACTCGACCACCATGCCCCCATGTAATCGAGCCTCGTCATTCCATCACTCAATATGTCATTGGCACATAATTCCGAAAGTGACCATCGACTGGCCCTCACATGCATACGCCTAACTGGGTGACAAACTGGCCACTGGTATTACTCAATGACCTGCGATCGAGCTCCTCGACCAGCCCACTACTCCAATGCAAGTGTCAATGGGCAACAAATCCCAAGTCATCCCGACTCTATCACACACAACCCGGAGCCCAGTGTGGATAAACATGACCGCAGGTCTTCTCGGGGCAACATAACTTTCTGGATGATACCGCTGGTCTCTTACACCCATACGCCCAGCTCTCACTGACTTCAAACATGCATTTTGCCATGAATAAAACCATTTCCAAACAAAGGTATTTGCTTTAACCTGCGGACAACCCTCCCAATATAAATGAGCGGACCGATCCGATTATCTATTTTGTGCACAACCCTCCGATGTATATCAATCGCAGACCGGTGGATGATTGATATTATATGGATAAACTTCTCCGATGTATATCACCTAGGCAGACCAAGATTGATATTATATGACAACTCTCCGATGTTGTAGAGGACACACTCGATAAATAGTATTGTTGGTCAACCTTCGACAATTCTCTCAAGAAACCACCTCATGCGCTCACTCCTATCGTCTAGCGCCCCAGCCAGATATGAAATGCAATGAGCCATTTCCATTTTCTTAACCCATGCGACTCATTTGGACGTTATCTTATTAATCAAACCCACTAATCAACACCCTACGTAGTGTTGATCCACAACCGTGTACTCACAACACACCATCAAACACCTAACACAGTGTCGATCTCAACTATGCACTCACACCTAATTTCTAGGTTACCACAGTGCATATGGAATGCATGATGCCAATTCCAACACATTCATGCTAATATATTCACATGCATATATATTAACATAATTAAATCACATAAAACATGTTATGTAAATTCACAATCAATTACACCAAAATTAGCTCACATGGGCTAATTAGCAAATACGAAAGAATTCATTTGAATCACTCAACCATACACATTTTCACAAAAAAAAAAATTTTGATTTCGTGTCACTATTCATGTTACTATTCACGCTATTCATTTTCTAGTAATAACACGCTAACAGAAGGAACGAACCAGCTAATCCAAGAAGCTCAAGTATGCAACCCAATCAAGGAAATCAAGGTAACTTAAGTGTTTACACAAAGTATCTCACATGTTTGGTTCCCCGGGAAATGTGAGAAAATGTTTGATCAAAGAAATTGTGTAAAATTGTAATCGATTTTCTTTAGTATTTTAACATTGAATTTATTTCTTTCTAAGGCACCAAAGATAGCTCCGAAGCCGAGGTCGACTTTTCTTGTTCCAATGGATTCATTGTCCATTTCCCATGCATATTTCCTTCAAAGTCGACGCTTTCTCTCCCGCAAATCAAGAAAATGTCTTTAAAATCCTAACTTCGGGGTATATAACTCGGGATTTGTGGTTGTTTTCTTCTTCTTCTTTTTTACCACTAAAAACTTTATTAGAATGTAGTTAATTGTCCCTATTGGGACTCAACTCGAGACCCCTCTCCTCCTTATACCTTGCATTTTTGAAACATTGAGCATGTAGTAAACTATCCCCATTCGACTTGAACCCTAATGCATCGACTCCACGAGCTCTCTAAGAGGGACCCCATCATGCATATTCGTCGATCGTTAGGAGTAAAATCGAATATATGGGCCATATATTAAATAAATATGAATTATAGGTTATCAAATAAAGTTAGGCTAATTAAAGTAGATTAAATTTTAAGTTTGGGGACCTTAATTAATATATTATAAAGGTGGCATGAATGTATAGACAAGCGTAATTTCTATTTTATGATGTCATTATAGAAAATTACGAACAATCGTGGATCAGCTCATATACAAACACAATTAGTTATAAATAGGGGTCATGGTCCCTAGATCACACAAGGTTTTTCTTTTTTCTGATTCCCATTGTCAGAGAGAAATATTAGACAGAAAACTAGTGTGGATCTGGAAAATCATAAAGCCTCAGATTCAGATCTGGAAGATCATAAAGTTTCAAACTTAGATTCAAATATCTCAATATTTTGTTATGGATTCAGGTACGCTTCCGCAAATCCTGTATTTTGATTCTTGATGATTCAATATGAATGTTCCCGTTTGTGTGATATTTCACATAATTTTTTTAAATCTCTCATTTGGTATCGAATCCGCTTTCATGTTGATTTGTCAGAATATGTTGTAAAGGATTTTTTTTTTAAATGAAATATTTATTTATTATTTTTTTCCTTGATCCCTAGCTTTAAATGCTCCAAACTGATTCTTGTCCCCAAGGACAATTAGAGCATGGACTACAGTCCCCCTTAAAGGACAATTAGCAAATGAGTCTAAACTACGCCTGAAGCGTAGGAGACCTATTGGTTCAGCGGACAAGTCTCTCCCCAAGAGGAGAACACAATGAGCATTGCACTCTGAGAGGTACATGATACAAAAAATAAATAAATAAATAAATAAAAGTCAAGGCCAACTGCCATTTAGTTGGTGTGATTTAAATATAAATATGTCATCACATAGCAGATTAATAAAATTTACATTCAATATAGTGTTATATATATTTTGTATAAGTTAATTAATAATATGTCACCAAAGTGACCACTTTTGTGCAATTAATTTTATTTCAAAATATAACAAGATTATGTGCCTGTAATTTATGTGAATATTAATCGGCCCAAAGGAAAATTAATATTTAACAAATTGTATAAAAGCACCCGCGGTAATAAAACGTTATAATATTTTATATTTCATATGAATAATACCAGCTTCTCAAAGGAAGATTTATCATTCGACATGTTCTATTATCAGATTTGACATTTCACACCAAGATATCACTTACAGTTAATATTTTTATCCAAATATAAAATATTAATAGAGTGTCCGATATCTTCGAGATGGAGCTCATTTTTATTTGAATTTATTTTTTGGTTTTGCATCTTATGTGAGTTTGTTTTGCTTATTTATTGTTCTCTGATTCAGCTACTAGTTCTGCTTCTAACATTAATGCCAGCATTAATTCTATTCCTATGCTAAATGGCACAAAGTTCAAGACATGGCATGAGAACCTCCAAATAGTTCTCAATGTCATAACTGACTCAGACAAGGGCTTCCTTCACTACACCTCTTACTGTTGAAAGTTCCTCTAATGAAAAGAGGGATATTGAAAGGTGGGAGAAGTCAAATCGCATGTGTTTGATGATCATTAAGAAGGTCATTCCAGAAGCATTCAAGGGCACAATATCCGAAACGATAAAGATAGCCAAAGAGTTCCTAGAAGAAATTAAGAATAGATTTGCCAAGAATGAAAAGTCTGAAACAAGTACACTTTTGGCAAATCTCATCTCAATGAGATATAAAGGTAATGGGAACATTAGGGAGTACATTATGGAAATGTCTCATCTTGCTTCAAAGTTAAGAGCAGATAAACTTGATCTCTCTAAGGATTTGCTTATGCATTTTGTTTTGATATCTCTTCCCACACAATTCAGTCAATTTAAGGTGAGCTACAACTGCCAAAAGAAGACTTGGTCTCTTAATGAGCTCATCTCACATTGTGTGCAAGAAGAGAAAAGATTGAAGCAAGAAAAGATAGAAAGTGCTCATTTGATTGGTACTTCCAAGCATAAAGGGAAGAAAAGAAAGACGGATAAAGAAGTTGCAGAGGTTCCATATCAAAAGAAACAACATAAAGAAAAAAGGGTTGATGGTTGTTTCTTCTGTGGAGCTGTGGGACATAAGAAGAAGCAATGTACCAACTATCATGCTTGGCGTGCAAAGAAAGGTACACTTCTTAATCTAGTTTGTTCTGAGGTTAATTTGACTTCGGTACCTAAACACTTGGTGGATGATTCTAGTGCAACCACTCACATCAATGTGTCCATGCAGGGTTGCCTAAGTCACGAAGCCAAATGATGGTGAAAGATACATCTTTGTAGGCGATGGCAAGAAGGTCGAAGTTGAGGCAATTGGGGCATTTAGGTTATTATTAAAATCTAGTACTTATTTGGATTTGAATGAGACATATGTTGTACCGTCCTTTCGACTGAATTTTGTTTCTATTTCCATATTGGACAAATTTGGTTATACTTATTCTTTTGGAAATAATAAATTTAGTCTTTTCGTATCTAATTTGGTTGGTACCGGTTCTTTATCTTATGTAGATAACCTTTATATGCTTGATACAGCTGTTTCCATATCATGAAACCTTGCAATTACACTCAAGGTGTTAAAGAAAATTAAACGATGAGAATTCCTCATCATTAGTGGCATAAGAGATTAGTCACATCTCCAAAAGAGAATTGAAAGGCTTGTGTCAAATGGGACTCTAGATTCTCTTGATTTTGCAGATTTTGAAATTTGCACAAATTGCATAAAGGGAAAACAAACAAACACAAAGAGATTTGGTGCTAACAGGGCTACAGATGTCTTACAACTGATACATACAGATATTTGTGGGCCATTTCCTACGGTTTCATGGAATGGGCCAACAATATTTTATCACGTTTATAGACGATTTTTCACGTTATGGCTACCTTTATCTCATTCATGAAAAGTCCCAATCACCATAAGTGTTCAAATCGCTCAGTGCTGAAGGAAAATCAACTCAATAAAAGGATTAAAAACGCGATCTTGGACCGTGTGTGAATACTATGGAAGTATGACTCGCTTAGGTGAACAACTTCCAAGACCATTTGGTTAAATTCCTAGAGGAGCGCGGTATCGCCCCACAAAGATAACTGCCAAGTTCTCCAAGCATGAATGGTGTTGCTGAAAGGTGAAACATAACGCTAAAAGACATGGTAAGAAGTATGATTAGTCATTCTAACTTGCAATATCACTCTAGGGTGAAGCATTAAAGACTGCAGCATATATTCTTAATAGAGTACCAACTAAAGCAACTGCTAAAACCCCTTATGAACTTTGGACTGACAAGAAGCCTAGTCTAAAGCACTTACACATTTGGGGATGTCCAGCTGAAGCAAGGCCTTACAGGCCACATGAAAAGAAATTGGATTCAAGAATAATTAGTTGCTATTTTATTGGATACTCTGAAAGATCCAAGGGTTAAAAATTCTATGATCCTACTACTAAATCAAATTTTGGAGATTTAGAAATGCTCTTGCCTCTTTGAGGATGTTGGAGCTTGAAGGAGATAAGGGATAGGGATTTTGCTTGAAGATGAATATGTTGATATTCCCACACTGCCATCACATTGATCAGCTCCTATACCGATATGCTCAAGAAGCGTATCCAAATCAAAACAATATCCAAGAACCTCCCGTCTAAAAGAACAAACTCACCTCCTCCAAAACCTACGCCATTATGAGATCCCACTAGAGAAAGGAGAAGTGCATTGCCGTGATGATTACATTGTATTTCTTCAAGAACATGAGTTCGACATCGGCGGTGGAAGACGATCCAATCAACTCCGCCAAGCCCTGGAAAGTTTAAATCTCAAGAGTGGATTGATGCCATGAATGAAGAGATCAAGTCCATGAAGGACAATGACGTTTGGGATCTTGTCCCATTGCTTGAAGGTGTGAAACCCATTGGATGCAAATGGATATTTAAAACCAAGAGGGATTCGAAAGGTGACATGGAGAGATACAAAGCTCGTCTTGTTGCTAAAGGTTATACACAAAAGGAAGGCATCGATTATAAAGAGACTTTCTCCAGTTTCACCGAAGACTCGTTTAGGATAATAATGGCACTTGTGGCGCACTTTGACCTTTAGCTTCATCATATGGATGTTAAGATTGCATTTCTCAATGGTGACATTGATGAAATAATCTATATGGTGCAACCAAAAAATTTTGTGTCGGGAGATACAAAGAGGATTGTTTGCAAGTTAAGGAAATCTATCTATGGGCTTAAGCAAGCTTCTCGTCAATGGTATTACAAGTTTCATCAAATTATCATTTCATTCGGGTTTTTGAGATGAATATGGTTTGGCGATCAGACACACTATAAGTTCAATGGGAGTAAGCATATTTACTTGGTTTTATATGTTAATGACATATTGCTTGCCACCAACGATATATGCATGTTGCATGAAACCAAGAGATTTCTATCAAAGAAATTTGAGATGAAAGATCTTGGTGGTGCTTCTTTTGTGTTAGGTATACAGATACACAGGGATTGATCTCAGGGAATACTTTGTTTATCACAAAAGAGCTATATTAAGAAAATTCTTAAAAGGTTTGGCATGCATGATTGCAAACCAGGTGACACACCTATGGCTAAGGGAGACAAATTTAGTCTCAAATACCAATGCTCCAAGAATAATTTCAGATCCAAGAGATGCAATGTGACTTTATACATCTAAGTAATAGGAGTCTAATGTATGCTTAAGTATACGCTGCCCGCATATTGTGTACATTAGCTGGCATGTCATGATATTTAAGTATTCCCGAAAGGATCATTGATAGCACTAAGCGTAATACGAGGTACTTACATGTAACAAAAGACTACATGCTCACTTATCGAAAGCTGGGACGCTTAGAGATCATCGATATTCGACCGATTTCAGCTGATGTCGAGATAGCATGAAATCTTACTGTGCTATATCTACTTACTTGCCGGAGGTGCTATATCTGGAAGAGTGTTAAACAGCCATTATAGCTCTTCCACCATGGCAAATCGAGTTTGTAGCTTGTTATGAGGATCCAATCATGGAACATAGTCACAAATTTGTCACGGGCTACATATTATGGATGGCATTGAAAGACCACTTAAGTTATTTTGTGACAATAAATCAACAAAGATTTCATTCCAATAACAATAGGAGTTCGACGGTCAAAATTTATGTAGACATCATCATATTCCTAGTCACAAAAGAAAGGGTTCAGAGTGCACTTTATATCTATAGAGTACATCGGGACAAACTCCATGATTGCGCATCCACCGACTAAGGATTTCGTTTCACCTAAGGTCTTCATGAGCACACCGCCTATGGGTGTGGTTTCTCTTCAGATGTGTCGCTTAGTGGGAGTTTGTATTTTAGATGCTTTTTAGATACTTTTGTTATGGATATTATGGATTTTAAGGTTATTTATTGCAGTAAAGTATTCAGTTTTCATCTACTTTGATTTTGTATGGTTTGATCTCACTAAGGTTTAAGGAGGACCAGTTGGAAATAGGCACATGTTGGAGATCACATTGCATGAAATTTCATGTGCTACACATCCACACTTGATCTTTTGCTCATTAGTTACATTGATATATGTGATCATTGATGGGTCTAGTTACGTAAATATGTAAAGACGCGCTTTCGCTCTATACTGGGTGGTTAATGACAGATCGTTAATGTATATAAAGTTTTGATAGCAAACTCATGAGTTTCATAAAGTATAATTCACGTTTATAAAGTTACATATTATATAGCCCAAGGAGATTGTTGGAGTAAAATCAATATATGGGCCGATATATTAAATAAAATGTGAATTATAGGCTATCAAATAAAGTTAGGCTAATTAAAGTGATTAATTTAAGTTTTAAATCTTAATTAATATATTATAAAGTGCGGGCATGAATGTGTAGGAGACGTTTAATTTTATTTTTATGATGGGTTAAAATAGAATATGAACAATCGTGGATCAGTTTCATATATAGACACAATTGGTTATAAATAGGGTCATGGTCCCTGTAGACACTAATAAGGTTTTCTTTCTTCTAATTCCCATTGTCAAAGAGAAATATTAGACAGAAAACTAGTGTAGATCTGGAAGATCATAATGCCTCATATTCATATTTACATCTGGAAGATCATAAAGCCTCAAACTCAGATTCAGATCTGAAAGATCATAAAGTTTCATACTCATATTCAAATATCTCAATATTTTGTTATGGATTCAGGTACGCTTTCGCAAATCCTGTATTTTGATTCTTGATGATTCAATATGAATGTTCCTGCTTGTGTGATGGTTTTCACATAATATTTTTTTTTTTTAAATCTCTCATCGACTCCTTCCCCATCGTCATCGACTCTCACCGCCATGGCCGCTTTCCGCTCTAAAATCACGCCGGAAAATACACCACCTATAAGCACTTTGACATCCTACAAACAAGCATTGCTGTTTGTCAAACAAGTAACCCTATAAAGTTAGCTTAGGTCTATAAATGTAATCACCTCCCTATGACTTTCACACATTTCCTAAGGCCTTTACATACATAATGCAAGTGTTCTCCTTTGCCTCTAGAAATTAGGCTTGCCCATACAGACCGTTTCATGACTAGAATAACTCGGCGTCCTCGCACCAAGAGGTTAGTAAACCCTAAGGATGATGATGATTAGTTTATCACACATCTTGTTCAATCATGATCCAAGCTCACGTATCGTTTCCTTGATTGTGATACAAAGGAGTTCAAGAAGATGCTCAACAAATTGTTCTTGCTAAAACGGAAGCACAACATCGTGACTCATTCCTTGGCTCGATTTCTTGGATTTGGTAAGGTACATGAAGAGGATGAAGGTTTTAGCAAAGAAAGGGTTGAAGTGAGAGAGAGCGGTGTATAAAATTGTTTCTTTACAAATATAACAAAATCGGGGGCAAGATAGTGACATGTGGCAAAAGAGAAGAGAAGGGGTGAGGATCAAACTGGTTTTTTTTTTTTTTCTTAAAAAAAAAATTAGGGCCAATTAGATAATTTAACTTGCTTAACCGGTTAAGAATATTCTTAGACCACTTAGGGAAGGCACGTATAAATTTGGAATTATTCATAGTTGATAAAAATGTGAGACTGCTTAAAAGAAAAGTGAAAGTCGATTATTTCAATTTTCCCTTATTTATATTATAAATGATTCAAATTTATGTGTTCTTTACAAGTTGATAAGTTTCCCAAAAAATTGTTGTATAGTGCTCATAATTAACGGAATGATTTGTCTTTATCATAAATGAGCTCTCCATGATGAGTATACTTATTTCCATAGAGTCAGCACTAATGTCTATTGGATTGTCTTGGAAATTACCAGATGTCTCAACCTTGACAGAATATGCACTAGCGCTAACGCTGTTAATTATTGGACTAATTACATAAATGGTTCTCCAATTTTTTGATTTTTTTCTGTTTTGATATCTCAACTTTAATTTTATTCAATTAAGTGTCTAAATTCTTAATTTAGTTGGATGATACATTAAACTTAATCTTTAGGCCCATAAATCTATTATTCTAGGAAGATTTTTGTCTTTTAACCTTAATTCTAGTTTCATAATAAAATGAACTAACTTGTGCAACTTCCTCTTAGTTATACTCAATGCCTTACGCAAGATTAGGTAACATGTGTAAAACTTACACGTAATTGTTAAGTTGATAGAATTGCTGAGACAAATAAAATTGGAAAGGCAAACATACACACTTGTTTTTGAAAAATAGTGAAAGAAAGCCAGTTCAAACAATAAAATAATAAAAATGCATCTAGATTGGGAGACATGGAGGGGAGGGTAGCTTGAAATAAGAAATATGTGGTTCTTATTTGAACCTTTGAAATAGTTGAGCAAACATAAATTAACACATATCATATTTTAACTTTCTATTTACTTTTTTCTTATAACATGCATGCTTGATGATATTATGCACCTCAATTTATAATTTAATCATACCATTTTATATTTTTAATTTTACATAAGTTTTCCTATTTAACTTAAAATGAACTACTAAACACTTTAGCTATTTTCTTTTGTGGCTCAAATTAAACTTTACATATACATTGTACATAATATTGCAGGTGTATGAATCCATGTTTGTTAATAAAATTGTTAATGTCATTCAGAAACTACTTGAATCTGTAAGATTCTACTTGTAGCGAGAACATTGCTGGAATGGATTTTCATTTGGATAAACTTAAACTACTTACAAACATTAATTTGAAGGAAGTTCGCAGATTGGGATCTACGGTATTGGTAAATGGTAAGACTATCATTGCCAAAGCTATTTGTAATAGTATCTCATACCAATTTGATGGTCGGAGCTTTCTTGAGAATATAAGAGAAACCAAAAATTGTTCTAGTCTACTTCAACTACAACAAAAATTTCTTAATGATATCCTTAAAGGAAGAGATATGAAATTTCAAAATATTGATGAAGGAATCAATGTAATAAAGGACAGACTACATTCAAAAAGGGCTCTAATTTGGTTAAGCTGGATCAAGTGTGGATAGTTTATGCCACTAGAATGCATAGTTTGAAGCCATGATTGGCTTATTCAGGAGTAGAATTATAATAACAACTAGAGATAAAACATCCGTTGGGATGCTCACATGGAGTGGATGAAACATATGAAGCTAAGGAATTAAATTATAAAGACTTCTATTTGAGGTTTTTAGCTCCAGATGCCTTACAAAGTTCTCTGAGGACGAGTACAAGAATCTCTTGAATCATGCTAGGATATGCTAAAGGGCTTCCATTAGCACTCAAAGTTTTGTAATTTAGACACACTGGATACCCCCAATGCCTACTTATTTCTTACCTAGTACTGGTGTGTTATGCGCCAGGCCATAGATTTTCTGCCCTCAATAAAAATTCCGCATGCCACACACTTATACAACATTTTATGGGCTTCATCGACGGTTTCCATATCTAAACCATATACTGTGTTTCACCCGAGGGGGTGTCATCCCTACTCGCTTCATCCATTTTACACATGTACTTTTCATGCCATGCAACTGGAGCTTCCCACTTGGACGCTGTCCCATTTTACCAGCTCACCATCGAAATCCAAATACAAAGGTCACCAACTACGCCTCTCACGAAGCATACATCGAACATCAACACAAGATCGATTTACTCTATGTCCCTCACGACATACATCGAACACCAACACAATTTCAATTTACCATGGTCGAACACCAAACATAGTGTCGACCCCAACCATGCACTCACACCCGACTCGACGTGATGTCTCATGCACACTTACAAAATAACCATGGTATTTCCAAACTCTACTTAAGCACATACTAATGCAGCATTCACAACACCAAGCTTCAGAACTGCAAGCCACCAACAGCTAAGTGTTTCTTCAATGCAAATCATAATAATACTTGAAAATGCAATCACTGGTCATAGCAAAGCAAAATCCAAATATGTACCGAAGTATCCAAATGTATTCCCTGGATGTTTTATCAAAACCAATACTTTGAACTTCTACATGTTTAGAAATTCCTATATGTCAGCTAAGACTATGTGCATGATCAAGGACCACCCAGATACCACCCTTATAGTGATGGTTCTCCATGGTTCAACAAGATGACTAGCTAGAAAGCCTAACCGAATAAAATAGCACCATGATACAAGAAGAAATAGAAGCCTGAAAAACAAACATAGTGGTGATGACATATATGAAATTGAAGTTGTTTTATATAACATGAAAAATCAAATGAGTCAACCTAAGTACTAAGCATATGTTGAAGATTAATGTCATAAGAAACAAAATGCCTATTCTATGTTGCCTCGCAAGAGGTATGTTTCCTGCAAGCCATTAAAAGGATTATGATCTCCATTTCACCCTCACCCATAATAATTTGGTACTAAGATATACAGAGAAGAACAAAGTTTAAAAGGGAAATGAAAAATAAATAGCAATTGATATATAAAACCAAAGCCTATGGAATTCTAGAAAGTTAAGAAATAATAATGGTAATAAATAATTAAATCTGCAGAAATAAGAAAACCAAACCCATTCTCTCAAATTGGGAGAGTCCAAAAACCAAAGCACATAATAAAGAGTTCATGGCTAGAAAGCAAAGAAGAAATGAACTCGTAACATAACACTTGAATTTTAAATGAGAAAAGCCCTTGAAATCATAAAAAAAGTTGAAGTACCAAGAAAAGAATGTAGAAGCAAGATACAAACTTAAATAAATGATAGAAGTAGTAAACTTTGTTTAAAGTCATGAATACTTGTGGAAAAATATTTAGAATTAGATTATCTGGGAAGGAAAATGTTTTATCGATGTCCGAAACTGATGTCTAGAACATAGCTTCTGGATGTAAAGTACCAAAATCCAAAGATGGTCTGTATGAGACAAGAAATTAACTAGAGTCAGGGACAAAGATTATTGAAGTAGGGCTATCCCATTATCCCATACTAATCTTTGCTTTATTAATGAATATATTTCCACTAACTTAGAAAAAGAGCAATACTGTTTGTATTCCCTTTTATGAACTTTCTGAATGTTTTTAATTCAAAAACATTATTTATATTCGCATGTAGTTAAGTAGTGCAAACATAGTTGCTCTCCTTAAATCTATGAATAGCCCTTCCTGATAATTCAAGTAATCAAGCCTCTATATATGTTTCCAGCTGCATAGAACATTATTAAGTACAATTCTTATTTATACGGAAAGTGATTAGTAATTTCACTGGTTTATTTCACAATTCAAGATGATTCTTGATTCTTACGCCATGAACCGCGTAGACTCGGGTTCAAGTACTTGATAATGGGTTCTAAAATTTTGTGGCTCCATAATTAACGCGGGACACACTCATATGTCAAGTTTCTCATGGTTTCTTTATGCAAGGTATGGGCATTTGTAGAATTTCTACACACAAATGACTTGAACATACATCACAAAATTAATGAAAACAATGGATGGACATGTATATATATATATATATATATCCCTCCATCTAACTGCTTGTAGAAAATATTGCTTAGAAGTCAATGATATATGTCAGCATTATTAGTTTCCTCGGGTGAATAATATCTAGATCTTGTTATTTTCCCATGAACAAACCTGCAATCTACACGCCCAAAAGTCAAGGCGATAATAATTTATAGTGTATGGATGCCTCTGTCTACGCCCTTGTCCAAAGACCCTTGTATGTAGTGTGATGACCCTAGCATCTCCAAAAGTACTTGTAGAAAAAATTGCTTAGAAATTGATGATGTATATATATGCCGCACATAGTTAGTTCCCTTGGCTGAATCAATCTGAATCAAATATGGAATCAGTCTGAGTCCATCCACTATGGACTAGTAGGGTCCCTCTCACCACATGTTGAAACTCCTCACATTTCTGATCAATGGAGCTCGAAATAACAACTTCCATGGTGAAACATCCTCGAGTTAAAGCGCTGTTTCTGCTAAGAGTGCTCAAAAGCTAGGCGACATCTTCTAGTGATGGTCTTACTCTTCATGATTTTGTGATGAAGACATCTTATTTGAGCAAGTAATAGAAATCAAGTGGATACGCATTTATTTTTTGAGATGAAAGGGAGTACATGGGTTTCAAAGTAGTCAGAGTTGGCATCACATGTTCCATTAGTATTGAGGAGAGTTTCTTCCCATTCTTACATATAACAATGATATTGATGTAATGCTAGGATTAATGCTCTTTAGTTGGAATGAGTATAACATTTAAAATTATACAAATGTGTATAGGTCCATTTACTAAGATAGAACACCCTTGTCTCAGGAAAATTAATAAGATGTTCGCTATGATATGATCAATCATTTCCATTAACTTTCATGATTATCAAAATATCGTGCTGGCTGACTGTGGTATAAACATATGTGTGAGAGAATTGAAGTTTAAGGACTCAAAGAAAGATTGGATTATTTACATTACACATATATACATATATATGTATATATATATATAGACCTCTAATTAATGAAAAACTCATATAAAGTTGTAGATTTCAAGAATAAAATAGACTCACTTAACATTACTTAGTGTGAAATCATTTTTATGAAAAAATATTTATTTTTGTTTCTATTATTATTTTATTTCATATTATATGCATGAAATTATTATACCCTTAAAACAATCTTTGTAATTTATGAGCCCTTACTGGGTTTTATTAATTGTACAATTGGGGGTAGATAATGGTTCTTCGTTATGCCCGCCAACAAAGATGAATCTTTCCTACCCATTGAAAAGACTTGAAAATACCATATATTCCTCTTAAAATGAGAAAAACATCCTTTTAGTTTTTTTTTTTTTTTTTGGTTAGAAAAAAAATCATTTTTGGACAACAAGATTAAATGGTTGAACTTATTTTTGATGGTCAACCCGCGGAATACTCGTGGATGCAGGGTAACCCGACACCACTCATGAAAATCGAGCAGAGTCTCCTTTGTACGGGGAGCTCTACCCAAATACAAAACCTGTTCCAAACAGTTCAATATGACTACACAGGGTCCACATGCGAGTAAAATAATGGCCACTTAGGCCCCTGCATCAATACTCACAAAGAATCGAACCAAATATATATATTACATGGTTCAAGAGTTAATAAATTACTCTTATACAACATGTATTAAAATTACAACATTTTAATACATGTATACAACTTAACCACCAAAGCCATAACTCGGCTTTCTTCTCACACGGCCTCTAACGAGTGCCGCCTTCTCGATCGCTCTCAGACTAAATGGTAGATCCTCGACAGGGCAGAGCAGCCCGGCTGAGATAATTTCCTACATGGGTTACTCCCCACCTAAGTGCACACGCATGGCAAACAATCACATTTAAGCAAATACATGATCCTACTTGAATGTCTACATGTCATGGATGAGAATGTGACTCACCCTATCCCATATCCCGAGTCCTCACCGACTCCCTCACACATACAAGTTGCCAAGTATGAGCTACTGTCATTTTTTTCCGATGACAACCCAAGATAACTCTTAATCTTTCATTTTTCATTTACAACCATTTACCTCGAGTCCTCACTGACTCCCTCAAGCATGCATTTTGCCATAAATGAAAACCGTTTCCAAACAAAGGTATTTGTTTTTTAACCGTGGACAACCCTCCGATATAAATAGTGGACCGATTCCGATAATTTATTTTGTGGACAACCCTCCGATGTATATCAATTGGGCCGACTCCGACGATTGATATTTTACATGGACAACCCTTCGATGTATATCAATTCGCCGCATCTGACGATTGATATGTGTTATATGGACAACCCTCCGATGTTGTAATGGATACACTCCGGAGCAACAATATTGTCGGGTCAACCCTCGTGTTCTCTCTCAAGAAACCACCTCATGCACTCACTCCTATTGTTCTAGGGTGCCCCAGTGCATATGAAATGCAATGAGCCATTTCCATTTTCTTAACCCGTGCGACTCATTTGGACGTTGTCTTATTAATCAAACCCACTAATCAACACCCTACGCAGTGTTGATCCACAACCGTGTACTCACAACACACCATCAAACACCTAACACAGTGTCGATCTCAACTATGCACTCACACCTAATTTCTAGGTTACCACAGTGCATATGGAATGCATGATGCCAATTTCAACACATTCATACATTCACATGCATATATTAAACATAATTAAATCACATAAAACATGTTATGCAAATTCACAATCAATTACACCAAAATTAGCTCACATGGGCTAATTAACAAATACGAGCAATTCATTTTGAATCACTCAACCATACACATTTTCACAAAAAAAAAATTTGATTTCGTGTCATTATTCACGTTACTATTCACGTTATTCATTTTCTAGTAATAACACACAAAATGGCCCAAATCTCGGACCCATATAAAACATGGCATCTCTTGGTCCCTTCACGATTCATCACTGAATATTGTGATACCAAAACACACCACAAACCCGAAGACATCAGTCCCGGGATCAAAATCAAACCTCAACACAATCCGAGACTGCTCGAAAATAGTCCGTAGGGCTCAATATGACTGGCTCCAAAACAACTTAAAATTAGCCCGAATCGTTTGAAAATACCCGAAATTAAGCCCGGAATGTCCGAAAACAATCCCGAAAATTTCTAAAAATTCCTATACTCAGTCCAAAAATTTGAGAACTGAAATTTACGGCTTTTCACAACCTCTAAGCCAATCCACAACCATTAAATGACCTTTAAGCTAGAAATAATACAAGTATGAAAATTCCCTACCTCGTGGAGTTTGACGAAACTCCAAGATTTTGGTGTCCACGCGTAGCTCTCATCGCGTAGATCAACTTTGCCTTCAGTCCCGACGAAAACTTGCGGTCCTATTTTCATAGATCTAAGAAAAAAGGGAAGAGAAGAAAAATAAAAAAATAAAATCCCTCTCCACACGCTATTCTCTCGCCCTCCCTGTTTGTCTATTTGTTTTGACTTTTATGCTTTTTATTTTATTATTATTATTATTTTCTTTTTCTTTTTCTAATTCCTTTATTTCTTTTCATTACATCATCAATCATGCGACTAATTATGAGCCACACATTCAAGTGCACCACATAGCTCTCGCCATGTGTCACTCTCTCGATATACATGGCATCTCGACACCCTACGCCTCAAAAAACGTGCAATTCCGATCGTCTCCAAATTCGACGTGGTAGCTAGATTTCACGAGACGATTTCAACGATGAATTCCGTTTCGTCATCCGAGATCTAGAAAATTTTCGGTTTTCAACTGAAATTACTGCTTTACTTTCTTTAAAAATCAATTTTTCCTAGCTTTACACTACATTTTTAGCTCTTTCTTCTTCTTCTCTTCTTCCTCTTCTCTTCTTTCTTCCTTCCTTCCTCTTCACGCTTTTGGTCTCCCAAAAACGAGAGACCAATTGATCTTATCCTTATTTGATATTTCCAAGCATTTTCCTTTAATCGCACTTTTAATCATTTAACTCCTTATTATTCTCTTATCTAACTTATTCAAATTCTATTTTGGCATACTATCTTTTTATCATATGACTTTTGTGTCCCATTTGACCAATTACTCATTTACCCTTGCTTATTTCCGGTTTCTCTGTTTTCACGTTTTACATTTAAATTACGAGAAATTTCCTGATTATACTCATAATATACCCTAAACATGTTATAAAATCACTAGGGTATATTTCGGGGTGTTACAACATACCCCAATTGAAGAGAATCACAAGCTGGGGTTTAAGAAGGGAGAGGTCCCTGTTGATAAAGGAAGATATCAAAGGTTGGTGGGGCGTTAATTTATATGGCCTATACACGACCGGTTATCGGGTCTATGTCGTAGCGTGCTAGCCAATCATGCATGAGCCTTATGAGGAACATTTAGGAGCATATCATTGTATTTTCAGATACCTCAAGGGAACACCTGAGAAAGGGCTTCTTTTAAAAAAAAAATTGATTCAAGGAAGATAGAAGATCTACCGATGCTAATCGGGTCGTAAATTAGTGATAGAAAGTCTACTACTAGGTATCAGACATTTACATGTGGTAACCTAGTGACTCGAGGAGTAAAGCAATCAAAGGGTGTTAAAGAAGCAACGTTGAGGTTTAACTTCGAGCTCTTGCATATGGAATATGTGAACTTCTATGAATAAAAGAATCATCTTTGAGCTTTCTCCTCAAAATGAGAATCCTATGTTGTTGTATTGTGACAATAAGTTAGCAATCAGTATTACTCATAATCCAACTCACCATGACCATACCAAACACATAGAAGTAGATAGACATTTCATTAAAGAGATGATTGAAGAAGAGCTTGTGTGTTTGCCCTATATTACATCCAAGGGACAACTAGCTGTATTTCTAACCAAAGGCTTACTACAACTCATGTTTGAAACACTTATCCAAGCCGGGATATGATAGATATTTATGGTCTAACTTGAAAGGAGTGTTATAGGATGCGTTGAGTCCCTATTAAAAATTGTTTTAGGAAAGTAATTATAATCTTCGTATGACTGGTCTAGTTCCTTTTCATGGTTGTAAATTAGGAGTTAGTTTCCTTTTTCGTTCTCTCTCTAATTATAAACACACACACACACACACACACACACACACACACACACACACACACACACACACACACACACACACACACACACACACACACACACACACACACACACACACACACACACACACACACACACACACACACACACACTGACCGGGCCGGGCTGAGCGTGTTTGGGCCGCTGGGCCGGACTCGACTCATTGGTGGGTTCGCCAAGATCGCGTCACTCTCTGCAAAACAAGAAAGAAGAAGGGCTCTGCGCGCCGCCGTAGCCGCTCCGATTCCTGCCGCTTCTTTCGATAAGAGAAGATGGACCGCTTGCAGGCGAACGCGGCTGTAAAGTCTCGCGTACTCGCACTAAATGGGGTGGCCTGCATGAGAGCGGATGACCATGACAACTTTCCTAATTGGATTATGATATGGAATAGTATGTTTCCTAATTGGAGTATGACACTGAATAGTGTGTTTCCTAGTTGGAGGATGATATAATATTTCTCTCACTGGGTAGGAGATTTTCTTTCCTTATTGTAAACCAATTAATAAGGGATAATTGAGGAGTGATTATTTGGGAATATCTTACTTTCCTGATTGGTGGGGATTGGATATTTTCCCTTTGTCGATGGGATTCAGTTTGTTTTGTAGCATGTGGGCTTTCAAGTGTCTATATATGTCCTTTGGGGCCAAGTGGATCAGGCCTTCGCCTCAATAAGGCCGAGGCCCGGGGTGTTTCATGGGCGTGCCTCTCACCATGAGCGGGCTCGCGAGCCCATTTTTCAAACCCTATCAGTTGCCCCCCAGCCCTTGTGTACGGTAAGCGTGGGCAAGGGCTGTAACGTTTCTTGTATCGGATGCAATTTCCATGTCTCGTCAAATGGATTAGCTGGGGTCACGCCGCCGCCATATGTCCCGTGATAATGATGACCCTACTGGGCGCTCATTTTCCCACTTCTTCACTCTCCTATTTCTTTCGCGACATCCTCCGTCTTGTGTACCCTCGCTGTCGAAACCTTATCTTGTTTTTAGCGAGTTCTACGCCCTTCCTCTCGCCGCAATGACTTTTCAGATTCTTTCTGGGCCCCTCCGGAGATATTTTTCCCGTTTTATTCCTGGGACTGCTGCGTCTTTCTCTCTTCGGTCTCCTTTCAAATGATACGACGAGGCATTAGGGTTAGGTTGGTCAAGTTCCCGCTTTACTTGCGCTCATGATGGTCCGTCGCTCTTCTTCTCTGTGTACTGAGGCACCTCTTCTGCAGTTGCACTCTAGCTGACAAGGCGCCTCCGACCGTCTTCCGATTCGGGTTAAGCCCCGAGACAGGTGCCCCTTTTCCCGTAGACAAGGGTAAGGGGAGAGACCCGATTATTATCCTGGGTCCGACCACTGAAGTCCGCCGTTCAGCATGCTTTAACCATGGGACCTAGCAAGGTCAGTCCCTCGTATGGGGCCACCTTTGCCAAGCATTATCGACCTCCTTTTGGCATTCGAGTTTGGTCCCTTGACGTTTTGACCCCCTACGTGGTTTCCGTACCCAAGATGGTATGCTTCTTCAAAGTGGCTTTCGATAATGGCCTTCGCTTCCCTCTACACCCCTTCATAAAAGGGGTTTTGTAGTACTTCAATGTTTATCCTTCCCACCCTCACCCAATGGTCAGTATTTTGCTGGCCCGTTATCTCTCGAGGGACAGGGGGCTCTGGTGTCTCAAGATAGCTTTGTCTTCATTTGCTTAGTGCTAAGGAAACCGTCGAGGCTTTCTATTTTTCCAGGCGTGCTGGTGCTCCTCTAGTGATTTCTGATCTTCCCTTCTCCCATAGGGTTTGGAAGGGACGCTACATTTTTGTGAGCGATCGCAATTGGGAATACAATCCTTTGGACAAGGATGACACCCTGGGCGTTCTGACTGCTTGGACCACCCTCGAGCATCTACGTGAGTGTCGCCCGCTTTTAAGTATAATCCTGTATGAGGTCGTTGCATTCTAACTCGCATCGCTTCATGGCTTAGGTGATCGACTCGAATCCGTACCCCGAAGACCATGTCGTGACGTCAAGGTTACCGAAAGTGTCCTCCGTGATCCCGACGCTGAAATGATCAATCGATATCCCGCCTTCGAGCTCGAGGTCAGCCCGCTCTGCTATTGTGAGGCCTTCGCCTCCTTCCACCATAAAAGTTTCTCCCATCGGGCCCTCCGCTGCCAAACCTACCAAGGGAGAGCTTCTAGCTCGGTTGGAGACACTGTCTCGGAGGCCCTGAAGCATGAAACGGAAAGCCTCGGACTCCGTTGAAAAAGATCGGCCGGTCTCGGTCAAGGTTCAAATCGATCGCCTTCCCTCTCCGCCCACGCACGGCCCGGGCAGCTAGAGCAGCGTTGTCGCTCCACTGGGTTCCAGTTCGAAGCCCGCAGCCTGCCCCAGTCCTACGCGAAGGCAAAGTCCCTCCAGGCCGCTGAGCAACCGTCGCGATCATGCCTACACTGTCTGGAATCAGCCATGAAGGGTGTTAGGCCACCTCTCCGAGGGTGGAAAAAGAAGAGGAGGGACTCTAAACCGGCGGCGACATGAGCTCGTCTCAACGCCTAAACCCAGGCCGGCGCGATCCGCCATTCTATGATCTCACCCCAAGAGGTCGAGTGTGCTGTCTGATGAGGCTTTGCCTCTATCCTCCGCCCCACTTCCTTGCGCTGCTTAAGGCCCCATCTACTCGAGAGTTTCCAGATGAGATCGGCCTGTCTGAAGCTCCTGCCAGGGCTCGCCGGTGTGAATTCCATGACGAAGTCTCGGCGAGGACCCACCCTTTTATCATAGCTTTCGCCTTGTACCCGATGTCGAACTCACAAATTCTATGGCCCGCCCATCAATCCCGAGGTCTCCGCTTATGTAATAATTTGCTGATCTGACATTCCCGTCTGACTTCCTGCGGGTGTGAGTCAAAGCAAGGGCGGAGCCCCAGCCGCAACTACTAATGCCAAAATTCAACTTCCATCCTCGGGTACCCTCCTCCTCCGCCTCCTCTCTGCCTCAGCCGCAGAGTAAACCCGGTCATCAGATCCCGTCCCGTCTCGACGAGGACTACCGGGTTGAGAAATCCGAACCCGCTTAAATATAGCGAGGAGCCCCTACCGAGGGGCTCACCAACGGGGAGCCTATATGTCTCACATTGAGAATGCTTCTCCGCACTTCGCATCCCATTGAAAAGCTTTCTTAAAACTTGGAAGAAAGGTCGATCATTTATCGCCGGTCTTGACACGAATCGACCTAAAGCGCAATCCTTCTGGCCAGCGCTGCACTCTTCTGCTTGACGGTGCAGATATCGAAAGACATCGCCTCACTCTTATTGTCACTATGAAACCCAGGGACCCTTTTTCTACCGATAATTCAAGGCGCACTTGGCCGATTCAAATTCTTCATGTTGTACTTTTAGGATCCGGGAACGCCTCGACTGTACGAGCCATGCGGGAGGCCTACGGTGGTGGATTTCACCAACATGTCATCTATATACACTTCCATGGACGTCCCGATGTGTTTTTGGAACATCCTGTTGACCAGCCTCTGATATGTGGCCCTCGCGTTCTTGAGCCCAAAGGGCATCACACGGTAGCAATAGGTCCCCTGTGCTGTGACGAACAAGGTCTTTTCTTGGTCATTTGGATCCATGTTGATCTGATCATAGCCGGAGAATGCATCCATAAAACTAAGGAGCTCATGGCCGGCCGTAGCATCTACGATGAGGTTGATTCGCAGCGGGGAACCATCCTTCGGCATGCTCATGACGCGTGAAGTCGATGCGTAGTCGCTTTAATTTGCCTTCATCACTTTTTGACTAGTACGACGCTAGCCACTCCTGATTTTCCACTTCTCCGATTGTCCCTGAGGAGTTTGTCCACCCTCCTCGCCGATCGCTATTCTCCGCGCTAAGCCCGTCTCCTTTTGCTTGACTAGTTTGAAGGATGGGCTGATGTTCAGCCTATGAGTGATTATTATGGGGTCTATTCCTCCCATATCTGCCTGTTTCCATGCGAAGACGTCCTTGTTCTGTCTTAGGAAATCAGTGAGAGGGTGTTTAAGGTCCTCTGTTAGCTTGGAGCCGATGTAGGCGAGGTGTTCAGGGTCGTCATCCAACGATACAGTTCCAGCTCTTCTGAGGGCTCAGATCGGGTAAGCACTTCGTCGCGCATGTCGAAGCTCGGCCCAAGTATACATTATCGAATCGCTTTGCTTCACTGACGCCGAAAGTAGCACTCCTCGCCACTCGTCAATCTTCCCCGAACTATCTCTACTCCGCTTATGGTGGGAAATTTGACCACCATGTGGTACGCGGAGGGAATGGCCTTTATCGCGTTGAGAGATGGTCTCCCCAGCAGCATTTATAGGCCGATGGAGCATCTACCACGAGGAATCTTGCGGTGGTCGTAGCCTGGCACGGGGGGTCTCCTAGAGTGAGCACTAGTTGTATCGAACCCAAGGGTAACACTCTCTCTCCAGAGAATCCCCGCAAGTGGGTGCTGACGGGTTCCAGTTTTGCCCTTCCGATGTCCATCTTGTCGAAGGCCGAGGCGAAGATGATGTTGGTCGAACTCATGGTCGCATGGTGGACCATTTTATCAAGCCACAATCCACTTAATTACCAGGGGTCGCTATGGGGTGTTGGTATCCCTCCGTGTCCGAGTTGAGAACGCTACGGATGTGTGTCGAAACGGCGCTTGGACACCGCTTGTACTTCCACTACCTCACGACTCGATCGGGTAGACGGGCTTCCGGGCCGAGCCGGATTCCTCCTACAAACTCTCGATATCACGTGGATTTTATAGTCCGCTGGTGCTGAGTCGCATTTGTCGAGGTGGTGGTGGCGGCCGCTGCTTGAGCCCGGCTCCCAGCTCCGACTTAAGGCCGATTCTCGTGGGCTATGAAGCGTTGAGATATCCACGCCGTATCGTACTCTATTTCTTCTTAAGTCAGATGGTAATCGTCCGTGCTAAGTCTGTGAGTCCCCCGTGGAATTCGCACACGGTGTTGTCTCGTATGTGGTCTTGACTTCATTTGAGTTGGCCACCTCAGGAATTGTTCGTTTCGCACTTCGCGCAGGACCTGTGATACTGAGGCTATTAAGGGGGTGAACCGCCGAGGTGAATAACGTTGTCGCCTCTCGAGTCAGCGTGCCCCAGCGATCTCCTCGGGTTTCCGAGGCCTCGGACCGTTCTCCATCTTTCGAGATCTCTCCCGACACTTTGTCTCCTAAGCCGTCCCTGGGTCATTGTCTCGTCGCCCGCCTCTCTTTACAGGGCGGGAGGAGCCCTTCTTCGACATGAGGGCTTCTTCACCATTCATGTACTTTTCCGCCTTTGCGAGCACCTCAGCCATGCTCACCTGAGGGTTTTTTGAGATGGAGAACATTAAATCTTTTGACTATACTCCCAAATTTCAATGATAATGCAAGGATCGAACTTCTCGTCAGTATGTCCACCTTCGTGTGGACTCGTTGAATCTTCGAACGTATGACCTCAAGCTCTCGTGAGCTCGCTGATGGTCGCGATATGATAACTTGAGCTTCGTGACGCTCGCTCCAATGAAGTGAGACGAACGCACGCGACAATTCTCTCGAATGAGAGACCGAACGGTTAAGTCTATTAAACCGGTGCTGGTATCAGCCTTTAACGGATAGCGAGTTTTTCCGTGACGCACAGGTCCCGCACCATTGAAGCTCCATTTGGATTCTTATAGGTGTTAAAGTGGGACGACGGATCTTCGCGCCATCGAACGCTCCACTCAGGGGCATTCCTCGAACTTTGCTAGGAAGAGGGAAGCTGGCACTCCGTCCGTGAATGGTGACTACCTCGGCTGCACTAAGGTGTCCATAAGTGGCCTGGCGCGCCCTCTTACAACTTCCTTCACACGGCCGAGCTCACGGGAGGTTCTGAACCTCTCGCTCCTAAGGATCGCTCTCCGATCCCTTGCTAAGGGTGACGAGTCTCCTCGCTCCCGACATGCCCCTAGCAGCTTCGCGCCTCCCTCTCCAGGCTAAGTGTGGTCTGCGGGGCCTCTCGCCCTACCGGACTCGCTTTGTTTCAGCACCTCGGGGAGTGCCGAGATCGTGTTACCCTTCACGGCGGAATGTCAGGACTTTCCCGGACTCCGTCGCTTCCTACGGGGCGCTTAGACCGCCGCGAGTTGCTCTAACTCTTCTATCAGCGCCGACAGGTACGGAGCGCCCACCTCATCCGCCGGGTTCACGTCAACGCTCGTGGGCTACCGCCTCAGACGCCGGCGGTCTTACATCTCTCGTGGATCGCGCGCTCTCGCCAGGTTCCGAAAGTTGGATACCATCGCGAATCGAGATCAGTTTTTATTTGTAAAGGAACTATCGTTCTCACAGACGGCGCCAACCGATGATGCTTTTTTCAACCGACCGGGCCGGGAGTGTGCCGGCCGCCGGGTCGACCCGACCGCCGCAGGTTGGTCTCAGCATCGGGCGTTGCTCTCCGCAAAAAACAAGAAAGAAGAAGTGGTCGGCGCGGCTTCGCCGCCAGAAGCCGTCCGGCGCCTTCCAAGCCGCTTCGATAAGAGAAGATGGATCGCTAGAGCGAATGCTGCGTAAAGTCTCGCATACCTTGCACCGAATGGGTGACTTGGTACGATATGATGACCATGACAACTTTCCTAATTGATTATGATATGGAATAGTATGTTTCTAATCGAGTATGACACGAATAGTGTGTTTCTAGTTGAGGATGATATAATATTTATCGGTATGAGATTTTCTTTCCTTATTGTAAACCAATTAATAAGGAATAATTGAAGAGTGATTATTTGGAAATATCTTACTTTCCTGATTGGTGGGGATTGGATATTTTCCCTTTGTCGATGGGATTTAGTTTGTTTTGTAGCATGTGGGCTTTCTCAAGTGCTCATATCTCGTCCTTCGCTGCTGACCGGGCCTTCGCCTCGCCGGGCGCCAAAGGCCTGTGTTTCACATGCATGCCTTTCTTCTGGCTTGGCGAGTAGGCTTGCGAGCCCATTTTTCAAACCCTATTATATATATATTTACACACACACATATGAGGTTCATTACCTCTCATATAGATATACGAGCTAGGTATTCAAAAACCTACCGTATAGTACATATTTTGAACTAAAATCGATCAAAAGTCAGTTAATCATTCAATCCTTAGGTGCTTAAACATTTCCAAGGAAGTTTTAGAAATGTATGATGAAGTTTGCAAAAGAGATAATAAAGCCTCCCAGATCTAATGGAAGTAAAAATGATATTTTATTTTGTAATAAATTAATAAGACAAAATTTTGAGGTAAATATTAACATATGGTTATCCTTTTGTTTAATTTGTTTTTTTTATAACATCACAATGATTTTATATTGTTTTTATATGTACGGTGAAATTGGTTTCATCAAAAGTATCCTCATTCCTCATTCATACGTATCCCAATAACATTTTTTTTTAGATCTGCTCCCTGTTCAATTTCTTTGTTAAAAAATAAATAATTAACTTACCATTTTTTATTTTCTTTGTATGAATATTATTCGCTTTTATTGCTTATTCACATACTAGAGATTTATAACATAGAAATTCGTGAAATATAGGTGTTTAGATTTTAAAATAATTGACATGCACAGGGAGAAAGAATAATCTTCAAAAATCTATTAGGGCAAGCATTTGACATCCTAGAATCATGGTTTTTAATATTATAGTATGATGCTGTAGACCCCCATATTGCTTTGGGGCTACTTGGGCAAGCATTTGACATCCTAGAATCATGGTTTTTAATATTCGGGTATGATACTGTAGACCCCCCATATTGCTTTGGGGCTCTGAAACTCTTTGGGCTATTGGGGGTCTATGGGCTGTTTTTTTAAAATGATCTTTTTTAAGCCAGTTGATGTTTGACACTTGGAGAAATGTGGTGACCTTGATTTTAGGGTCTCATTTTGAAGTAGTATAAAAAGAAAGCTAGTCTTGGTGAGAAGGGCAACCAGAGGTTTTTTGGGAAAAAATAGCGAAGGGAGGCAGCCATCATTGGGAAAAAGAGAAAAAAAAAATATAGAAGAGGGGAGAAAGCAAGGAGAAGAATCACAAAGATTGTGGAAGACTGTGAGAAGAAGGCTAAAGAGGGTGGACTATACTTAAGACGAGGGTTGGGCTAGTAAGGGTTTTGGTAAGAGTTTTGGTTCTCATGTTTCCTCTCTGTTCCATTCTTTGTTTATTGTCTTATTAATTTCTGGATACTGGGTTTGTGATGCATGAGAGCATGCAAACTCATTATCGATCTCAGCTCTTTATACTGGGTTTATTGTCTTTTTTTTTCTACGAAGTTACTTTGTATTTATAAATAATGTAAAAGTTTAAAAATTCTCATCCATGTTTTAATTTTTTATTAAAAATAAATAAATTATTTCTTAAGAACTCGAACTACGGATGGCCGACACTCAGGGCGGGCCACCGCTCCCTTTATTTATTCCTTCTCACAGGCTGAAATATGATCAGCTCTTAATTTTCTTGGGATTTTGTGGCAGAAGCAACTTAACGATGGCTTCCACAAGCATTCAAACACCCTCTTCTTCTTCTTCAGCTTCAGCTTCAGCTTCGATTCCTAGATGGAAATATGATGTTTTCTTGAGTTTCAGAGGTGAAGACACTCGGAAGAATTTCACAGTATCATCTTTGTCGCTTTAATTGAGAGAGGTATTCGCACCTTCGTAGATGAGATGAAGATATCGAAAGCCGGAAGTGATTTCACCAAAATCTTGAGCTATTGGAAGAGTCAAGATTTTGCGTAGTCGCTTTCTCAAAACGCTATGCTCATATTCAAGGTGGTGTTCGGAACGAACCCACAAGATCATCGAGCCATAGCTGAAAGAAAATGGGCAGACAATTATACCAATTTTCTACCATGTGGATCCATCCGATGTACGGAAACAAACAGGAAGTTTGGAAAAGCGTTTGTTAATCTTGAAAAGCAAAATGAGGAAAAGGCGAAGACGTGGAGAAATGCCTTAAGGAAAGCGCAATATCTCCGATGGCATCTAAAGCACGAGTAATTATAATTTCTCTTCATTTTCCATTTAAAGTTCTCCTACTTATTAGTTAATTTTCATCTTAATTACCAAACAACTATAACAATAACAATATCCATGAGCTATCGCCTCGGTGGAAAAATATAATTTCTAGAATTGATGGATGTTACTGTTGGTAACTTATGTTAAACATGTAATGGATTGAGTGGGCAAAGGTGGCATTTCAGAGAGACAATAAACGTCTCCTATTTATCTTAATGCTCATGTTGGATTTACAAAATATTGAAGTCAATTTCATGCTCTTCCTCGTATGCTCTCCTTTGATTATTATATCGGTTGTTCCAGATTAACATGGATTATATATATATGATGTTAGGATAGAAGTTATGATAATTGATAGCCCTTGGTCATAAGTCTAGGGGTCTCCGAAAAGGTAGAGGCTTGTTTTGGGTCCAATCCGACCTAAGCTAGTTTTTAGAACTAGCTTCTGACAACGAGCTTTTCGCTTTTAGGTCCAATGGGCTAGTTGGGTCCACTCCATATCTTTTTTTTTTTTTAAAAAGCACATAATATAACTCTATTTATAATATATATTTTGTTAAAAGTTTATTATACAAGTCAAATAAATGTGTAATTTAGTTGTTGCATTAAATTTTAAGCTAGAGGGAGGGGTTAGAAATTTTTTTGATTTTAATTCGCTCTTGACTCACTTGTCTCTGGGCCCCCGCCAAGCCCACTCGTCCTAGACCCGCTTAATACAAGATCCGTGGGTTAGATCGCAGGCATAAACAATATGCAAAGCCTGGCCCAACCCAAATTGATCTACATCCTCATTGTTCATGATTCAACCATCATTGAAAAAATAGATTGAATAATAAATTTCCAATTCTTAGAAAAACAAAGGTTTCAAAATTAGAGCTTTATATAAATTTGGCAAACTAGTTAATAGTTCTTCAACTTTCGCTCCTCTACTCATTACTCCTTATCGATAGTCCTCCAAATTTTCCTCATGTTTCCTCCTACACTTTTAGGACTATTCATCCAATAGATATGTCTCCAAGCTAGCAGTTTACTCATCTCTTATGTATTTTTTCATCGATCGTCCTAAATGTACTCTTTACTTTCACATATTTTAACCCCTTTTTCTTTAGTTGTGGTGCTACCAAGTAGCAAATTCTACTAAACTAAGCATGTGGAGTCTAATATTTAGTAAATTCTCAACTAATTACCCAAATTTCTTTTAAATTAATCATGTGTAGACACAACCATTTCTGATAACCTAAAATTTGTGAATTCTCAACCATACAAATTAAGAAGTCAACTAGCTAAGCTACTTGTTTCTCCTACTGTTGATGCTAGAGCACCTTTATAGACAAATTTACTACACTTGCCCATCTTTTAACCAATTCTATAGTTGGTTTATCATCTTTTGTTACATTATTTATATCTCAAGCAATTCAGTCTCCTTCATATTTATCATAAAATTAATTATTCTTTATGAAACCCAACAATTGTCCATCAAATTTAACTAATTTCAAACGTCCATAACTATCACTTTAGACCACCCATTAATAGTAAATCATTCTACTAATTGAATTGATCAAGTTAGCAATCCTTGAATTTAGTTGGAACTTTTATACAAAATCTCTATTTCCACCTCTCATGATTTAGCACCCAAATATTAGGGTAGTATTTTTATACATTTTAATATTTTAAAATCAAGGTTATTAAATAAGAGAAGCAAGAGGATCATATATTCTCTATGAATTGGGTAATTGGTGGTTTACATAGTTGACTACAGATATTCTCTAAATAGACATAATGAAACCTCTTGGTTTTAAGATAGTATGTCTCATTGGATAATCTTAATGATTCATGATTCTAAAATCTATGATTATAGTAATCCCTTGAGTAGAATTTGATATGTAAACATTCTTAGATTTAGAGTTAGACAGTCCTTTATCTTCCATTCATGGAGAGAAACTTTGGCCAGCACATCCATTAGTGAGAATAAACCATGCTTCCCTTCCGGTGTAGCAACTTGATAGAGAGTGAGTGGAAGACTCACTTTGTATTCTAACCATTGCCTCCCTGAAGCTTTGCCAACAGGAAGAAAAATAAAAGGAAAGATGAAAAGGAGAGAATTAATGATGCATTTTCTTCATTTAGACTTAATATTTTGAAATAATTATGCATTTACTTTTACGCCTTTGTTATCTTTTCAAGTACCAGAAATACTTCTAACTCATACAAAAATAATAAGAATGATCTCTAGGTTTGCCAAATGTCCCCTAACAATTTTCTCTTTAGGTTAACAACTACGTACTTTTAATATTTTCAATTTATGAAATTTATGATTTAAGGAGAATGAATCAACTATAAGAATTAGAAAATTTTACCTAAACTAGATTTAAGATCTTCAGTTATTACGATAAAATATAATACTTAAAATCATCTACATTTTTAAAGTATAATACTTAAAAAATATACATATCTTTTGCCTATCAAAAAAAAAAACTTTTACTTAAAAAAAAACATATTTGCATAAATTGATTATATTCGTTGTTCTAGACTAAGATGGATTCTATATTGTTAGGATAGAAACCTTGTTAGTAATGGTTTGATATACCATGATTTAATCTTTAGGATAGAAACCTTGTAAGTAATGGTTTGATATACCATGATTTAATCTTCAATAATACCAGTTTTGCATTAATTATCTTGTTATGCATTATATTAAATTTGAGCATACCATGTATATGACTTGTGTTAGGAGTTGCATGAAAAATTGATGTTAAGTGTTTTACAACTTGATAGTTTGGTCATGTTTAATTAATGGATATCAAAGTTGCATACTATCTCAATTAATGAAACATTTTATCTTTTGTCATAAAATAAGTTCTATGGTAAGTGTAATATTTTGTATAGTTACACTTTGAATAGAATTTACCAAGAGTCATGACCAATAACCATTTGTCTGCCATGACTTCTCCATGGTAAAGGCTACTGGTTACTTTTGTCTAAAAGATTAACAAAGGATCAACGTAGGTTATTAGTATTTGAGATGTTGATTAAAGAAGAAATGTTAACGTTTTAGGCCAAATTCTCATTTAAAATCTTTTGAACAAAGATATGTGAGTTGAAAAACTTCAAATCTTTCGTACCAATGGGTTAATTGTGCTAAAAATTGGACATGTGAGAAATAAATTATTCTATAAAGTTTCAAAATTTAAGATTAGAAGTGGTTGGAAATTGAATCCTTGTGGCTTATGGCTTATAGCTTCGCTATGACTCAAATGGCTTCTTAAATTGAAATTTATGAGCTCTTTGAAAATTGGAGTAATCTGGGTTAAATACCATCGAACTCCAAATGAAACATTAGCCTATGAGTCCATTAATGAGTCTAGACACCTCAAAAATAATTAACTAAGTTAAATGGGCACTAACAGATCATCAACGAAGGCATCCTAATCCATAGATATAGTCAAAGTAAAGCATGATGAAGGCATACTCAATTTCTTGAGTTTTCTTCTTGAAAACATCAGTCCTAAAATCCATGAAACTCTTACGATATATTATCTGATAAATTCATAAAAAAATTAAATAATTTATAAACCTAGAACAAGTTACTTGGTATAAAAACTCCTATAATCCAAAGTTGTCTTAGCATACATGTTGAAAACTTGTTGAGACCTATAGATGAATTTGAAATCAAGTGGCATTGGCCACCTTTATTTCATTTTTGAGTCAACTACTATATAAAAATAACTTAGGATCTAGATTCTAATTAGAAGCATCCTAGAATTTTGAGAAATATATGTACTTCAAAACTATCTTTCTTGAATCATTATGTTTTTTTATCCATTTTCTATATTTTTAGCATGAAGGTATTATAATATTTCTCAGGATATGCGACTTAGATTGTTATTTTTAGAGCTTCTATAACTTTAATAAAATAACTGGAGTTTATAATACCTACTAAAAAAAATCTCATATTAAATATTCAAACCATTCTGAATATTGAAAATTACAAATTTTCCTTTATGAGAAATTATTTCCTTCTATTAATTTATCTGTATTAACTCTTTCCCATGTTGCAATAACATGTAGTTTACCTATCATAGGTTGAGAAGACATAACCAAATTGAACTTTTCAACAAAACACCTACTCCCATAACCAAAAAATTCAAAAAGGCACATTGAAACTTAATCTTAGGCCTTCAAAGATATTAAAAATAAGATCTTTTTCTCCTCCACCATTTTTCTAGTGTCATGATGAATTGCCTTATAGATGAACTCATGACGTGAAACAAGAAACAAGAGCAATTCATGTGGTACCTTCATTTTCAACGTTTGAAATAGTTGATTAATGAACAAGCGCATATATCAATAATTTAATAATATCTTTTGATACTTCTAATTTTATATTCAATTTTCTACTATTTAACTTTATGAATAATACCAGTTATTTAACTTACATGTACATTGTATTTACACTGTTATGCATGAATCTGTGTTTATTAAGAGATTTGCCAATGAAATTCGTAGACGATCGAATTGTAAAATTCTAAATGTGGGTGAGAACATAGTTGGAATGGATTTTCATTTGGATAAACTTAAATCACTTATAAACAATAAGTCGAATGAGGTTCGCATGATTGGGATCTATGGAATTGGTGGCATCGGTAAGACTACCATTGCCAAAGCTATTTGTAATAGTATCTCATATAAATTCGACGGTTGGAGCTTTCTTGAGAATGTAAGAGAAATTGAATTGGTGACTACTAATTACAACAAAATCTTAATGATATCCTAATGGAAGAAATATTTATAAATACCAGCAATGTTGATGAAGGAGCGCAGGATAAAGGATCGATTGCATTCAAAAAAGGTCTCATTGTTGTTGATAATGTGGAGCGATTTGGGTCAATTAGAATACATATTGGAAAGCATGACTGGTTTCATTTAGGAGTATAATTATCATAACAACTAGAAATAAACATTTGCTTTTTCATTTTTCATGGAGGATGAAGCATATGAAGTAAGGAGTTGAATTATGAAGAATCTATTGAGTTGGAAATAAGACGCCTTTTAAGCAAAGTCTTCCTAAGGATGATTACAAGAATCTCTTGGTTCGTGCTATAGACTATGCTAAAGGGCTCCCATTAGCACTTAAATTTTTAGGTATCTTTCTTTTTAGCAAGACAATACCTGAATGGGATAGCTCATTAACGAAACTAAGAAGCAAATTTCCTATGGAAATCAAAAGTGTCCTTAAAATAAGTTTTGATGGGCTCGATGATATGGAGAAGGACATATTTCTTGACATAGCATGTTTTTCACTGCAGCACAAAGATTGCTTCAGTTAATTTAGATTACCGTGAATTTCTATATGAGATCGATTAGAAATCTTGTTGATAAGTGTCTCTTAACTGTTTCAAACAATAAATTGGATATGCATGATTTATTACAACATATGGGGTGGGAAATTGTTCGAGAACAATGCTTGAAAGAACCGGGAGAAAGGAGCAGACTATGGGAAGGTGAAGAAATCTCTCATGTGTTGACAAAAAGTACAGTAAGTGCTAGCTTCACATAAACTCATGACATCTATTGCTCCACTGTTTACCAGCCAGGTAATCGTTTACTTATATTCACAACTAATTATTTCTTTTAGGGGACAAAAGCGATTGAAGTGGGATTACACTAGATACGTCGACATCGAACAAATACGATTCACTACCAAGGCTTTCAAAAGATGAGAGACTTAGATTACCTAAGTCACCATGATGTAGAGCATGACTCTATGATGAAATATTGCGAAAACAAGTGCATTCCTAGAGAGCACCTTCCTAGAGACTTTACATTTCCTTCCGATGATTTAAGATATCTCCATTGGGATGGATACCCATTGAAATGCTTGCCATCAAATTTTCATGGAGAGAACCTAGTTGAACTCAGCTTGCAAAGTAGCGGTATAGAAGTACTTTGGGATAAAAAGGTATGCTTGTCAATTTGGCTATATTTAAACTTTGCATTAGTTTTAATGTCTCGTGAAATCTTATTTACAAAAAATAAAAAAATTTATTTTGTTACAGGTTTTTCAGAAGTTAAAAACCTTTTTGAGAGAAGATAGAGAAGCCCTTTGTGATAACAAGGAATAATTACTAATTTGGATATATTAAAGCTTTACGTTAGTGTTAGTGTCCATGAAATCTTATTCTTGAAAACAAACTTTATTTTATTGCAGGTTTTTAAGAAGTTAAAGGTCTTAAATGTCAGTCATTCACAACATCTCATTAAAATTCCGGACTTCTCGAGTGTGCCTAACTTGGAGATATTAATTGTTAGCGTAGTAATTAACTTACGAATTTAAGGTCCATTCATTTGTTGAAGCTGTTAATTTACTGGTTATACTTTATTTAGTTATTTTTGTTTGAATTGGATAGGTTGCAAAAAGCTTAGGAATCTTCCAGGAGACATTTATAAATTGAAACATCTTAAGACTCTTTGTCGTGACCGGGTCAGCTCTAAACTAAGCAGCTTTCCAACTATGGACGTGATGGAAAATTTAAGAGAGCTTTATTTAGATGGAATGTATAAAAAATCTACCATCGCATTGTGCATTTAAAAGGATTGGATATTTGATTTAGCACATTGTGAAAACCTTGAGAGTTTTCCGGAAAGCATTTGTAATTTGAGATATCTTAAAACTCTTCTTGTCCATAACTGCCCAAAACTTGACAAATTTCCAAGCAAAAATGAAGCCTGGGGTATAGGAAATTGCATGGAGGAGGTGCATGACATTAGAACCGCTTCACTTTTAGGAAACCTAAAACCTGAATTCCTTATTAGGAGCCTAGAACCTGAGACCCCACAACCAGGAAACCTAGAGCTTGAGGTTCCGTAACCCGGGAGTCAGAATCTGGATATCCCGTAACCCGGGAGCCCTCAATCCGGGTAATCCAGACCGAGGATCATCTAAGAGTTATTGTGAAGATCAAAAGGATGCAAACTCGAGCGATAAATTTCGCATTTTATAAGGGCTGGAGGAATTGACTTGAGGCACGCAACCCAAGACAAGGAATCACTCCGGCAAGTTTGCAATCTACCACACCGCAAGTGTTAAATCTAAGGGGAATAATTCTTGTAAGACGCCTTCTCACATCAAGAACTCCTGTAAGCTCGTAACCTTAAGATGAATCATTGCAAGTGGCTTCTGGAATTCCAGAGCTTCCATCAAGCTCCACGAAATAGATGTACATGGTTGTCCATCATTGTTTCGCTAAGTAGTCAAAACCGTTATTATGGTCCCTTCTCGATTGCTTCAAATCAGATATTCGGGTAAGTATATTTTTCATGGCACATAACTCTTGATATGTATAGACAATATTGGACTTACATGTTAATTACTTTTGTACAGGATCTTGAACGTGGGTTTGGTTCATCTGATATATTTATTCGAGGGTCTCTATATGATGGCAAGGGGATTAGTCTTCTTATTGATGGAAGTAGTGGACTTCGAGACTGGATAAGGCATCAAAATATGAGAAATGAAGCACACGTACTCTCAACTGGCATGAGAATAATGATTTACTTGGATTTTCCTTGTTTTCTTTATTCTACATTAATCCAGTTAATGGATTTGAGGAGAAAAACAGGGGTGGTGGAGGATCCAATTTCCTTTGTAGTTTAAAATGTGAACTCGCCTTTGACGAGAAATTCGGAATTGTGGATGACCCTTTCGACTCCTTGTGGATGCTAGTGAGGGTGGTGTATCATATCAAGTGTGGGTGACTTATTATCCTAAGGTTATGTCATGAGATGTATCATTCAAACAATCCATAGATTTTGTTGAAGGCTTCATTTCAGGTACCCATGTGAAATGGACAAGTGTGCATTGATCTTGTCTATACTAAAGATGATGGATTGAACAACCTAATAACGCCTACGCGCGGACTTTCGGAAAGATTGACGACGACCCACTCCAAGCAGCCAGAAGAAATTGGCTAAAGGCTAAGAATTTTGCAAAGATGTTTTTCATTTTCATAATTGCTTGTTTAGTTATATTGCCTATAATATATATAGTTCAATAGGTAAAATATGTCATGTCTTCAAAATTATCTTTTAGAAAATTTTAAATTTGAGTAATAGTAAAATCTTTGTATCTCAATTTTTATAAAAGCTATGGTTAATATTTTTATTTGCAAATAATAATAATCAGACCATATTTGAAGTTTTTGTTTATAATTAGACAGTTTATTACATTGTTTTAAAAGTGATTATTTTAAAAAAAGTTTTATTTGATAACTAGTTCAAAAACAATTTAACAATTAATTTTCAAAAACAGTTTTTTTTTTATATTTTTTAATGATTTTATAGAATAAATAACTATTTAAAATTTGAAATATTTTTAACATTTTTATAAAATATTTTAACATGTTCACTGGATCTAGTATGTTGTACAAACTACTTGTTGATCTTAAATTCTTGGGCTTGTTTTGATTCTGTTTTGGAAATTTGGTTTTAACAACAGTTTTTGAATCTGCAGAAACATGTTCTTTTATTTTTCTTTGATTAAAGGTTTTTTTCATATTTTTGTGTTCTACTTATTTTTTTAGTACTTTTTTGTTTTTACAAAAAAATTACTAAATTTGTTTCTTCACTCTGAAGGTATTTTTGCAGATTATCACCTTAATATATATATATATATATATATATATATATATATATATATATATATATATATACCAGTTTCTTCCATTCAACCGTTACGACCGGGCGCAGCCCCTAGAAGCCGCCACGTGGCGCCCTTCTATTTGTGAAGGTAACCTGACTGTCAAACAGGAAAGCTTCGACAGTGCGTTGACTTACTTCAACATCATGTGACTCAACTCATCAATTCATAATGGGCTGGACCCTTTTTTATTTTTTTATTTTTACAACTAAGACTTTGTTACAATGTAATAAATTGTACTTAATTGGAACTCAAACTTGAATATCCCTCCCTGTGATGCGTTGCCTTTTAAGGGTTGAACACTGTACCACTTAGAGCTATGATGATCACTTCATTTTTATTAATTATCTGCTTTTTCATTATTGTGAATTAAGATTAAAATCCCAGACTATAACTTTGCATTTAAATCGAATTTAAGTTTCTTTAAAATATAACAACTTTTATTATTTTATTTTATATTCCAAACTTTCATTTTAATTGCTTCTGTAATCAAAACGACGCCATTTTATCACGCATGCTTCGATGCTTATATGCTCAAGCTGCTTAATATAAACCAAATTCATGAAAGTTTTTATATTTAAAAAACAAACATTTTGTTCAGAATTTAAATGCAAAAGTCATAAAAGTTCATGATTTTAATACGAAATTTTCTATATTATTATTATTATTGTATAATTACTATAAATGTTTTAAAAAGGGACCTGTTATTCAATAAAAATGTTTTAAAAAGGGACCTGTTATTCAATAAAAAGGTTACTTGTTTACTATTGAACCATCAAATCTATCATTGAATCGTGAATCAATAACTTTTTTTGTCCAATAATTGATTGGATTTTTAAAACATTAATGAGATAATATATATATATATATATATATATATATATATATATATATATATATATATATAAGGGAAAATTTTTATTGGTTCAAAGTAGCTGATTTTTAGTTTATTAAATTATTTTCCATTAGCTGATTTTATTTTCTTGCTTATTATTATTTTTTCTGTTTTCGATGCTGACAAAATCAAAACTTAATTAGGTAAATCGTAGAAATGCACAAAGCAATGCACCGAGAGATTCGTTTCACTGCCTATAAAGAAGACAATGATGAAGTTTTCTTTCATCGCTCAATAATAACTCAAGCGTTTACAAAGATTAGAAAAGACAAACGTGTTTCGATTTTGCGACGAGGTCATGGAGTAGTGATGTCTAGCATTGGAGGATGCGAGAAGATCCGTTTTTTTTACACTCACCAGTGAAAGTGTTTTTTTTTCACACTTTAGCAGGGAATGTGTTTTTTTTTTCTAGGGAAAGTATTCTCCAAAAAGAAATTAAACAAGAGAAATTTGATAGAATATGCTAGTTTTTACCCATTATTCATACTTTTCTTGTGTTCATATTTTTCGTTATATTGGAAATACAAGCATGATAATGGGAAGAACAATTAACGAATCTGCTTGCCTCCCCCGTCTTCCACGTGTCTCCCCATCATTCGCATGTGGTTCCCACTTGTTCCCCCTTGGAACATCTTCGATCATAAATCTTTATTTTCAACCTGTGATCGATATTTTTCCATATTCGGCGACGATAAGGGCCACTTTTTGTAGCTTTCCAACTCCAACAACAATCTCAATTTTTAACTCAAAATCACTATTTCATTATTCAAATCTTTATTTTATCAAATTTTAATATTTTTAAGAATATGATATATAAAATATTTTTATTTTTATTTAAACATAAATATGAAATTATATTAAATAAATAAAATTACAATAAATAAAAATATATTAAAAACCTAAAAATGCATTTTAAACTAATAAATATTATATTATAGAGCATCATATTATATTACAAATAAAACAACATTCATAAAATATATATACATAATAAAATTACATTTAACTAAAATGATAAAATGCAATATAAAAACTAATATGGTGGTATATTACCTCCATAATTTTCACCATCATATTCATCAAAATAACCATTATCATGACCACTTGATCCACTTTCATGGGATTTATAAGTCATTTTTTCAATAATCTCCAGTTTTTTCACCTTAAAATACTCGTTCTCAAATGGATAAGATATGAAATCATGTACTTCATGATATTATTGGAATAAATGTTACTTCATGATATTATAACAACATGCATAATAATGCATAATATGATTATGTAATAGTTTGAAATCCAGTGAGCATCATGGATTTTAATGCGACGTTTATTCCTGTTGATAGCGATAAAGAGATAAAATAAAACAATTTCAACAATTCTCGTCATATAAACAAATTTAAAGATAAAGAAGCTCAAATGTATTACTATAAATGACAAGAAATATCATACGGATGTAATCCCTATGTTCTTTTATTTTCAATTTGAAGTTCTATTTTATTTCTAAGAAATTATTGAATTAGTTCATTAATATCTTAAAGTATTGTATTTTACAATATAAAATAAATGTATTATATCATTATCAAAGCAATTTTAATAAAAATTTAAATTATTCAAATTACAAAAATCATTTTACTATATTGTATATGAAAAATAATTCAAAATTAATAAATAATAAAAATAAAAATAAAAATATCTTAAAATAAAATATGTTATAAAATATTATTAAAATAATAATTTTATATTATAAGAAAAATAATGAGATAATACTAAGATAATATTAAAATAATAGGGGGAATATTAATTACTATTCACATCTCAAAATTTGGAAACGTGACAGCGGATCTCTATATTTGAATGCACATCTCCAAAACGAGACGCAAAGAGCATTACTGAGTGCATTTTTGGTAAAAATCTCCAAATACAGCATAAAGTTAAACGGCACGGTTAGAGACGCCTAACACAAAGAATCACTTGTCTAAGCTTGCAATCTACCTTCACCTACGTGTTAAATCTAAGCAAGAACAATTTTTGTATGACGCCTCCTCACATCGCAACCTCCGTAGTCTCGAATCCTTAAGATGAGCTATTTGCAAGCAAGGTCCGAAAACTCGCCTATTCGCACGACTCGACCAGTTGCACGCCTCGAGGTCACGTGACCGATTCGATACTCGATACGATACAACACAAAACTCAGCAATAAATCAGTAAGACTCGGGCAACTTTGTCGAGATTCCCCGAAGTTAACTCGTCTAATTTCTACACCATAAAAAGAAAAAATATGGTTTCCCATCTCAAAATGGAAAAATCAATTTTTTGTAGAGAAATATGAAATTCTAGATCAAAGAATAAAAAAACAAAAAAAATTCATTGCCTTATGAGATTTCTCTTCATAAAACCAAAAATCAAAACTTTCCCTACCGAGATCGACTTAGTTCTCAAACCCTGGTCACACTTATTGTCGTGATGGTGGGGGAAGGTGCAACAGTGGAATCGACATAAGGTGCAGCTACAATGGTTTGTCGCTCAATCATTTACAACTAAACAAAGCACCGCTTAAAACGGTTAAGCATTTGTTATGTCATTTTTGTTTAACGGCGAAATAAGCTTAATAAACAAATTTATTTATATTATTTATTACAAGAGGTGTATTTGTATTAATAAATTTAGATTTAATTATACATTAATAAAATTATATTATTTCAACAAAATATATATTAAATCGTATGTTATTTTTTTAAGGATTGAATCTATGCCATTTTTTTAAAAAATTAATAACTTGTTATAATGTAGTAAACTATCGGTACTGACTTCAATTATAACCCTTTCCCTCTCTGAATGTCTTACATTTTTAAACTTTAAAACTCTACCAACTAGACGCTGGGATAATCTTATGTTATTAAATATACTATAAAGATTTAACTACATTCTAATTTTTTATATAATATTAATTTAATTAGTTATCCTTTCAAAAAATATTTAATTAGTTCTAACAAGAAAACTAATCTAATTTAATACTTTTAATGACAAGGTGAAAAATCTATTTTAATTACAAAAAAAATTATTTTTTATTTAAATTATTTAAAGAATTAATATGTTACGACCGGGCCCTGGCCCTAGAAGCCGCCACGTGGCGCCCTCTTATTTGTGAAGACAACGCGATTTTCAAACAGGAAAGCTTCAAAGGTTCTTGGATCATGCATTTTATGGTAAAATTGTATGATCTTCTTCATTGACTCTGGTCAACGTTGGTAAGTGCGTTGACTTGCTTTAACCTTTTGTGACTCAACTCATCAATTCATAATGGGCTGGACCCTTTCACTCCCCCAATGCCCAGCTTGAACCTACACCTTCCTGAGACCCAATATTCTTCTTTATTTTTATTTTTTATTTTTTATAATTAAAACACTCAGCTATAATGCAAGAAATTATTTTTATTGAAATTGACCTAGATATCCTCCCTATGCTCTCATTCTTTGGGCGGTTAAACACTCTACCAATTGAGCTCCCTGTGATGTCTTTTCCTTTACAATAACGCTCTACCAATCAGGTGCTAAAGATATGTATTACTTATTTTTTATCAATTATTCTTTTTTTCATTATTAGAGAAAATTAGTATTAAAATTTTGAAATTCTAATGACTTTTGTATTTAAATCTTAATGAAAAGTTTGCTTTAAAAAATTACAGCGCTTTTTTATTATTTCTTTTATTTTTATATCCCAATCATTTTAATTAAGTTCTATCATCAAAACGAAGTCGTTTTATCATGTCACGTTGGACAAGGTAGAAGTTCGAAGTCTTGTTGGGATATAAAAACAAAATTTATGGAAATTGCTATATTTAAAAAACAAACTTTTTTGTTTAGGATTTAAATACAAAAGTCATAAAAATTCATGATTTTAATACTAATTTTTCCTTATTATTATTATTATTGTATAGATTGATCAGAAATGTTTTAAAAAGGGACCGATATTTAATAAAAAGTTGTTTGTTTACTATTGAACTATCAATTCGACAGCTAAATCGTGAATCAGTAACTTTTTTTGTCCAATAACTAATTTGATTTTTAAAACATTAATGAGATAATATATATATATATATATATATATATAAGAAACCTCAAAGAAGGATTTTTTATTTTTTCAAAGGAAACTTTTTATTGGTTCAAACTAGTAATATATCCATAGAAACACAAATACAAATTCGTTAAAAACCGTAGAGGATGAAACAACACCCATAGGTTAATGTTATCATAAATCAACTTAAAGTTTACAAATTTGATAATATTCATTATAACTGTGGATACCTATAACTCTGGGCCTTCAAGAATATAACGGATGCACTATAATCTAATTTGTTATGCTTAGTTTGACAATACGCTTATTCCATCCGACCGCTTCACATATAAATAAAACGTCATACCAAGACGATGTAGTTAAAGTCAAATATGACAACAGAAATCCAAACATCTTAACAAGATGACGAAATCATGAAAAACAAAATAAACCCAAATCCATGTGGAATGACCACTTGTTTTAGAAATAGATTGATAAAAATGGGTATAGAGGGGTTATTTTATGCAAGAATAACCAAAAATCACCCCTCCTTAAAAAAGATGAATGATTAGAAAAGAAAGAAGAGAAAGTTGAGAGAAAATAAGACAGAGGTTTCATACTTACTATTACTAGTTACTAGAAATAAATATCGATATAGAAGTTGAAATCTTTAATAGCTAGAGTATGAAAAAAAGAAATTGATTAATTATACCACAAAATCTAGTTTAGCTTCAACTTAGGCTTCTTCATATGCATGATTTTCAAAAACTAAATGATAAATAAAATAGATGGAAAAGAATTTCAGGGGATATAGAGTTTATTTTAAAGTTTAAATTCCAAGTTTGCAAAACAAAATATCAAACGAACAAAAAAGCAAAAACAAATAAGACAAAAATCTATCACTCATATATGAATGCAATCTCATGACTATTATCCTGTCACATAGAATTGTTATTTAGTTTCAAGCATAGTATTAAAAACTTATAAACGAACAATATATTATTTCCCTTTTCTTTGGACAGTCCTATATCTTGTTTTTTTAATGTTAGTAACATCAGCATTTGTTGGATCATCTCGAAAAAGTACCTCGCCAAAACTGTCCAACTTCAGGTACAAAATCCTCAGCCGTGAAACTTTTAATTAATTTTTAATACAGTCCCAAATAGCAAAGACCTCAAATCGTAATAATATAGAGAAAAAAAATCCATCTAGACTCCGATCCAAATTTGAAAAATTCCACGGAGTTCAAATAGAAACTGTAAATTCAAGCCTTTATGCGTCCAATTTATAAAGCACTAAAAGTAGAAATCCTCTGTTTGGTTAATATGATTCACTGTGTTATCTCTCACTTTCTCTGTTAAAAATATCCAAAACAAATAGGCTTGGAAAAATAATCAGATCAGCGTGAGAATTTAGATAAAGTGCAACCTTCTGCTCTCTTTGAGCAATATATGGTAAAAGTTATGATTCAAAAACTTGTTTTTCTCGATATTTCTCAGCATCAACCAATCTTACCAAACCTAGAAATTGATTAGGTGTGAACTGGTGAAAGAGTTTGCAGCAGTACCTTTAACCGAGAGATCGATCGAATTGCAGCGTTTAGAGAATAAACGATCGACAGCGAGGATGGGGCCGCTCGTGATGCAGACAAACCCGAAAGAGATGATGGTAGTTGGGCCTTTTCAGGTGGCAGTGGGCTGAGCATGGGCAGGCCCAAGTTTTAAACCATTGGGCCCTAGTAGGCCCATTTCCAATACTTGGTCCTGAGACTCATGTTTGGCTCTGAAAATAAAGATAACGAGGAAAACATGTATAACATGTTTGATTTTCATTTTATTTTGTTCTGAAAAATAAGAATAATATAAAAAATATAAATTTAGAGAACAAAAATAATTTTTAAAAAACATCAAAATGATGCTCTCTATAATTTTAAAAACTATTCTAAAAAACAGAAATCAAACAAACATGACATTGCTTTTTCGTTCAAGAATTTCAATGCTCAATTATTTAACTGGGCTTAAGTTGATTTTAGTGTCAAATTTTTATAAGTAATATTTTGATTTTTTTTTTATAACTAATTTTTTTAATATTTGTTTATAATTAATATATTAATTACATATGCCCCAAATTGGAATTAACATCATTTTT
>JAEQBH010009067.1:0-106960 GCA_016808115.1 Tetrastigma voinierianum | reverse complement strand
ATTAAATAAGGCTAAAAGCTGGATTAAAAAGCACAAATTACATGGACTAAAGTATAAAATCAAGAGAAAAACAAAAGCTAATACTAAATCTTAACCAACGCTCCATGCCTCTAAGCTTGCAAGAGCTTTGAATGACGAATGGAATGACAAGCTTACCTTGTTTCCCTTAATTTTCTCTTCACTTTAGGCTTTCAATCTCCTTTTTCTTTTCTTCCATCATTTTCCATTTTCTCTCTTTCCCCAGAACACTCTCTCCCTCTCTTTCTCTCTCTATCTCCTATTTTGGATGACCTTCTCCCCAAGAAAGACATATCTTGCCTTTTATACCTAAGATATGCCACCTTTCTAGCCTGGCTTAAAAAAAAAAACACTCTCTAAGGTCAAAAAAGGGAAAAGATCCCTGAAATGGGGGTGTACAGGACTTGAAATGGGTACATCTCTATTACTATTGAATCAGAATGCTTTCAATAAAAGGCTTGGAATGAAAATGTCTTACTTGACCATCTTTATAGCACAGATCAAAACCGATTAATTATTGTGGAATTTGAAGAGAAACACAAACAATACATAAAAAGGTAATTAGTTGGGATTTTTTGATAAGAATTGTCTCTCAAGCATAGTTTTCCCTATAGAATGAAAATAAAGAAAGCCCTAAATAAAAATATAAAACAAACGAATATGAAAATGACGATTTATTTACAGATATTAGGGTTCCTACTATCCTACAAATCATAAAGGGAAACTTTTGTTTTAGTCTATTGATTTTGGGATAATTATAAAGAATAAAATAAAAAATGCTCAAATACATGGTTAAATATGGTTTAAGTAAAAACAATTTGTATTTCAAGTATGATAATACGTAAATCTTCTGTAACGTCTTTGTATCTGTTACTTTTGACATTGGTCATTTATGATAGTGCGTAGTTCTTATCATCATAAAAGCATAATTATTTTTTATGAAACCATATTAAATTAATCATATATTTTGTATTTTTCATGCATTCTTTGCGATCATTCCCAAATCAATAAACTGAAAAACAGTTTCCCGATCATAAGTTGGTCTCGAAAGGTTTTCTCGTTCCCATAAGTATCTCTCATGTCCTTCACGAAGACAGATTTGAATTTCAGCACAAGCAGCTCCCCAACCATAGCCAACCTGTAACCGTAGATGAGAGCATTGGGTCTAAGCCTGTGAACCATGTGGCTCAACCTGAGATTAAGGCGGATGCGAAGGACAAGGCCGTAGGCTATGGACAAGGCTAGACCACCTAGCAGAGTCATGGTCCAGCTCTCTAGGTGTCTGCATGCTCCTTCCAGTTCTAGTCCTACTGAGCCTATTCCTTCTCCAACAATTGTTTGAAGCTGATTGTTTAGTCTTCTCCACGTGCAACCAATGAATAATATTCATTCTTGATCTTGACTCACATTTCGGTTCAGTGGAAACTCAACTTCAAACCTAGATGCTGTCAAAAAAAAAAAGACTTCAAACCTAGATTCTCACTATGATGTATCAGCTTTTGATGGTAAGTATTTTGATATTTCTTTCCCATCTGTGTATGTAATATTTATATTATTGTACTTGTTTTTACAAGGATTTGAACCTAAATCTACAATACTCCTTCCCATCCTTTACCACTTGAGTCAGGTATCAACCCTCCAAGTTATAAGTGTTTCATGTTAAGTCAAAATTCTATAAGTTTATACTCTCAATAAAATTAAAAGTTTAATATGGTATCAAATATCGGTTTAATGAAAAATTACGGGTTGGAGCCACCTATCACAATTTCCATTTGGTTATATTCTTCCACACTAATATAGTATTATCTCGGACAAATTAAAATTTATGATAAATTTAACTTGTCCCTTTTACATGTTCTTTGTACCTAGGAATGTCCTCTAAATATCAATTGGTAATAACATGGAAAGATGTTGATTTTTTGTCTAGGCTTCACTCATAAACAGTACAAGCTAGTTAGCGAATCCATGAAATTTTCTGCAAGGATGATGTGTCGTTTGGGCTCTGTAATAACATAATGTTCTATCAGGCTGCCACATTATTGTCTTCATGTTGGAGGTGAAAGAATATTTTGAAATCCAGCTAATTCTGCCATTTATAACATAATATGTTTCTCTCCTAGCTCAGTAAGATATGGTTAGACCAATAGTGGGACGTGGGTCACTGAAAATTAGGCATGGGTCCATTCCGTCTTCCCCTTAGGACATCTACCAGTAATAAAACAAGTGAAATGTTGCAGGATCACTGGACAGGCAGTGAACATAAAAGTGAAATAATCAATGGCAGTAAAAACTCTCTTCAGCCCCATACCCCGAGGGTAGTTCAGATGATACGGTTGTGGGTTTTACTTCCTAATAGTCACTCGTGAGTGTCTTTATGATCATCGGAAATTTACCAAAAAGTTAAATTCAAGGTCCGGGATTAATGGAGATGCTTGCAAACTGGCCGGGATGCAGAGGGTCAAGGCTAATGAAATGAAAAATAAAAGCTGAAAATGGTGAAACGGTTCAATTATTGAAGTACCCTTTAGTGTAAAGATAAGCCATGCCCTCTCCCAAGTCAAAAGCATTAGGTCTGGAGTAGGAAAAGCAAGATGATAGGATGACGAGGCCATGATCATGGGTTAGTAAATAAATTTGAAAACATATACCAATTTCCTATAGTAAATCCTGAATGATTATAGACATTATTGGTCTAGAATTTTAGATGGGTAGCTATTAAATGCAGAATCAGTCACAAGGAAGCATGGTAGCAGTGGGAAATCAGAAAATGTTGAAAGAATTAATAAGATGCCATCAATATGAACGGGTGGATTCTAGAGTAGAGCAACAAGATGACTTGAATGAGAAACATCACCATCACTGTCATTAAAATCATCTCTGAGTGCTTACTTAAAGAAATGTTCCAGTTGGCTGTTTTGGACAGATGCAGAATAAAAAATTATGGTGTGGGGCACAGATGGAATGGCATCCAAGACTACTATCACCATGCATGTGTTCTGTTGTCCCCTGATATATATAGCCCTTAATTCATATCTTAGCTAGTTAAGATCAAGCTGATAACATCATCTCCCAGCCCCTGCTTGCTCAATCAGATACTAAAAACTATTTATTTTTGCTGAATTTGGAAGAACAGCATTACTAAACATGTTAAAAGCAAACCTCCATTTTCCAATTTTTGGCTGAATCTATGTTGTTGGTATTGAAACAAGAAGAATGGACCGAAGTATGAAAGTTGCAGCTATTTAGAAATTTGAATGGATAAATTAAAGATTCGAAGCGGGTTTTGAATTTGATTAGCAGGGCAAAAAGTTCAAAGTTTAACATCAGAACATGAATACATTGCAGAGTCATGTATTAGATGAAATTTATTTACCGTTCAACTAGTCCAGCCAGCCAAGATGTTGTAGCATATGTTTGTTAAGGACACGACAAATATATACATATTTAAACTCACCATCAACTTGCAAGCTGTGGAGTAAAAGTAAAAACATTCTAGAAATATTAGGTGCTTTTTCCGTATCCCTTTTGTCAGTGACTAATTCAGGAGTTGGAATAAAGCCGACTCAAAACGCCGACATCTGTCAGAAGTGTGTAATAAGATTAAAAAGATGACAAATCTATCTTCGTCCTGTTCTTAAGGTTGAAAATTGAAACAGGTTGGTGAAACTTAAAAGGGATAATTAATTAGCAGAAGCCACCTTTGTTGTAGCCCATTCCATGTCTGACTTTTGGGACACTTTGAGTCCTTTAGTCCAAGGAGCTTAAAAGGCTACCTATATATGACTTTCCACTGTCCTGTCCACTTCAATAATTCAAGTAAAGTTGTGGGCATCAAAAACAAGTCTTTGGTGTATTAATTTAAATAAAAAAAGGTGGGGAGGAGATCTTTCAGCCTTGGACATTAGAGGTCAATGAAATCCAATTTCCCATTAAGCAAGAGAAGGAAGAAATTGATTTAATCATGAGGCAAGTGCCAATAACAGTAATTGAAATAGGAGTCAATAGAGAATGTACTAACATAAATAAACAAAACCCTATATAGCTTGATGAGGGATATCATGAGTGGGATGAATGGTGATGGTGTTGGTCTGTATGACTCAAGCTGACACCTCTGTACTAGATTCTAACTAGTTTTTTGAACAGCTAAAATAAATAAAAAGAATTTATAAGGGGCCATTTAATCAGAGTCACGGTTAAAGAGAGAAATCCATGGCGAAACTGCTGATGTTGACTCAACTGTATTAAGGTAAGGGGTACGAACAAGGGAGAGGGAGTCAGACCATTAAAGCATTTCAGTGTTCCATTTCCATATGCCTCAGCTTCAGGAATTGATGACAGCGTTGAGGGCACTACCACACCACACCCACCCACCCAGACTCCACGTTTGTCCCACAGTTTCCTGATACAGCAACCCCCTTTTCTATTTTCTTTCTTTCTACTTCTTTTCATTTTTTTCAGTCCCCTTTGCCCTGATAAATTCCACAAAAACAAACCAAGACCCACTTGCCCATTTCACCTCAGTTCTGTTTCCAGACGACCAGACATCTTTTTATCTTTGACTTCAAACTGATGATCAAGAAGTTCTCAGTTTTAGGGAAACTTTCTAAACAAACATTCAAGAGATAAAAAGATAATTTTTCATAAAATGTTCACCCAGCATTCGCATGCTTCTGTTCAACATCTCAATATGTTCAAAACCAACTCATTTGTTTTTATAACCTGGGTGTCGGGCAAGCTTATGCGCACCTCCACTAATCTCATGAGCCTGAAGTTAAAGATTGGCAGTATAACTTCGATTGTATTAGAGGGGACCAACTCACATTCTGCTACATGAAGGTTTCCTCAAGAACAGGTAATATAGTATGACATAATAAGAGAAAAGAAAAAAAAAAAGCCATGGGTTTCAATTGTGAAATGCAAACTTTGTAGATGAACAAGACTACACTGTTGCTGCAAATATCAAAGGTCCAATCTATCTCATCATTCAGAACAGACTATTATGGCAAACAAAACAGATGTCACGGATTATCATAACTTTTAGGGTTTTTAAATAATGGGCAACCTTGCCATTATGAGGTGGGTTGCTTCTCAAACTATGTAACTGGTCATTTATCATTGGGTCGAGTAACATTATTCTCCTCTTTCTTTAAGCAATACAAGTGGGAGGTAAATCATACGCATTTCAAAAAGCTAGTGCCTTCTGTATCAAAATCCCCAGCAGATATGTTGAATCTGTATCTTAAAGGAAATGACACGATGAGAAATCATTGCAAGTGAACCAGGTCAGATAATACACCCATTTCACAAAGGCATCAAGCAGTAACTCAAAGCTAGCCCCATCTCTTCATCTATGAATAGGGAACCAGCTGAGCAGATATCATAGATCCAGACCCAGAAAATGAAAAAGTCGGATAGAAAAGGAAGGAAATTGATAGATTTCCATGGTATCATCCTGTCATATATATAGTATGTGAGTGATGATTGATGAAAGAAGAAAGTTTAGAGGGAGGAGAAGACATAGGTTATTTTTGGAGAGAATTGTTGAAGGGGTGAGAGAGCAAATATCCATGATGAAACCCTAAGTAAAAAAGAAGTTGGGGAGAAGACGGAGCCAATCAAGTATAGAAAGGGAGATCAGGTGAGAGCAGAAACGGACAGAGGAGATTCGTGAAGCCATCATGAGAAAAATCCACCCAATGATGAAACCCAAAAGAGTTAAGACTGACAAAAAAAACACAACCCCTTTTGATAAAATTTAGAAGGGAAGAAAATATTGAGATAGCAATGATGAAACTTTCATCATTGCAATATCTGCTCATACTCTTGCAGTCAGAAAAAGAAAAAAGTGGTCAAGATCCTTCATCATTGCACCAATCTGCTCATGCCCAACCACCTTAATTTCCCTAATAATAACAAATCCCCATAACAAAAACATGCCGAAATCACTGCAAAAATGGACAAAAATAATGAAACTCAAAAACCCACCTGCAGATCCGGGCATAAAATCAAGATCAGCAGTAATGGAAGCAATAAATTGGGGGGAATGAAGCCTGGTCCGACGACACCAACCCATGATCAAAGATCACTCAGAAATCCCTCCTTCCTTCAAAACTGTGAGAGGATCATCCATTCACAATCACAAAAACAGATCATAGATCTAGTTGGTGTCCTCGAGCCAGACAACATTCCCCTCAAAAACACAAAGCTTCCTCTTCTTTCTTCTCTCTACCGATCCAAAAGCCATAACAAGAAGCTGATTCAAAGAGAGAGGGGAGAGAGAAGCAGAAAGAAAGATGAGGAACACGGCTTTGAGATTGATGGGTGAATGAAGGGGAGATGGTTTGGAATTTGGAAATGGGTCTGTGAAGATGGAAGGGGATAGAGATAAATAAAAAGGGTGGGGGAAGGAAAGAGAGAGGTAAAAAGGACAAAGAAAGTGATAAAAGCAGCAGACCCCTGACCCTACAGCTGGGTTTCAGAATGAAATACGACCCCCACTCCTCCTCTCTCCCTCCCCTCCTCTCTCTCTCTCTCTCTCTCTCTACTCACCCTCAAAATCCAAACACCATCTTCTCCACTTGTGCTCTTTCCACAAGCCATTCGCAAATCATAAAACAAACATAAGAGAGAAGTTCAACCTACTCCCCTCCCTCAACCCCAAATATACCAAATTCCATATCGACCGGGAGGGAGCTCATCATGAAACCCAATCAAACAATTTTCTGAGTCTCCTGTAATCTTAAATCTCCAGCCAGCCACAGACAACAGTAATCAGTGGATAATAATTGAATTGAAATTTAGGGAAATACTAACTTTGCAGACTGGGTAGGAGTAAATTAATTATGTATAGAGAAACAATAATAAATAAGAGTAACATGAAAAGAGGACCTCGTTCAGTGCATCACTACTTTCTACTCTTGCCAGGGGATTCGAGATGACGACAGATAGGGAGACAGAGATGGTGAGTGGTGAGTGAGGAGAGTCAGCTTCCCGCTTCAAATCAGGTGCCATCCTGGACCATGGTCCTTCCTTCCCTTCTGCTACCCCCCATAAGCAAAAAAAAAAAGCCCTAGCTAGCTAGAGCTGCTGGTCAGCTCCCAAGTCCCAACCACCTCAATCCTGTAATCTAAATCATTTTTTTTTTCTTTCTTTTTTTTTTTTGGATTTGTGTTGCAGACTTGACCTTTTTTTTTTCCTTTTTTTTTTGTTAACCAAAAAAAATGAAGCGCCTTTTTTATTTGATGATGCTGATTTTGATTCAAAAATTAAATTAATTGGTTTTATTTTTTGTTCCCGTGGTAAATTTTTTTACTTAGAGTAATGAAGTGGGTGCTTAGGAGGCATTTTTTTTCACTTTATGCCAAATGTAACTTTTATTTAGGTAAATGCTGATCAAAATTTAATAGTATTAAGTATTGAATAATTTATTTTTTTAATATTATGTTTTTATTAAGTATTAAGTTTTTTTGTTTCATATGCTTAAAAGTTAAAAATCGACATATATGTATTAAAAATGCTGATTTAAGTACTTGTTTATGTAATGATGACATAACTTTGATTTTATTTTTAAAGAATAGAAATATTTGTTTAAATTACCTTAAATAACTCAAAATTTGTAAAAATAATTATTTTCATGTTTTTTATTATATTAAACAAAAATATTCTTTGTCATTTTCATGTTTTACATATATCTTTGAAAAACAGCCAATTTTATAAGAAAATAATGAGGGTATTTTTGTCCAAAATGAGGTAAAAATTAATGAATGATTAAATTTATGATATTTAGTTTTTCAAAATGTTTTTTTTTTCATTTAAACTCCATTGTGTAATTATTATCATAAAATAAAAAAATATTCGTATAACATATAAAATAAAATAAAATGATAAACTTATTAACAACTTTATTTATTATTATCATTCTTACAAAAAATAATTATTTACTTATTTATTTTATAAAACTAAAAATAGAATATATAAAATTAATAATTTAAAAAATAATAGATTCATTGAAAACAAAATTAAAAATATTTTGTGTTTTTATTTAGTTTTCTAATTTAGAAGAAAATTTCAAATTTTCATAAATAAATTATGCAAGAAATGAAAAATAATAAATCACAATGTCCTATAAGTCTAAAGTAATTTACTTTAAAAAAATATAAGCTAAAAACAAAACTCCTCTAAAAGTAATTTACTTTCCCAGACTTTAGTACTAAAAAAAAATAACCTAAAAAACAAACTCCCTCTTAGTTTTGAACTAATTGGGGGAATTGATAGATGATTCATCCAAATTAGCTCTTATAGGTTGTTTGGTAAATATTCTAATCAGTAATCAACATATTGATAGCTAACTATAGAAAGAAACTACAAATTGTAACATTCACAGTCACTCTTATTAAAATATATAAATTCATTTTTATCCTATATTTTTTCCTATTTATTTAAAAAGAAACATGTCATGTTTATATAAATAAATTAATCTTCTAATTAGTTGTTTTATCAAATCGAACAATAATTTATCATACATTTACTTGCACACCAACTATAAGTTAAACAAAACACTCTAAAATCAGTAAAAATAAGTAAATTAAAACTCTTCTTTTGTCAAGAAAGGTTGTTCAAAACTTTAAAAAAGTTAAAAGCGAGGTTAAAATAATGATTGCCAGAAACATTACTTAAGCTTTCAATAATTAAAATTTTAACTTTCAATGCAGTATAATACATTGAAACTATGGGTATGGTTTTGCAGCTTGGAGCTAAAGGCAGTGATAGGTTAACCTGTCCCAGCAAACCCAAAGAAAATACAAAAAATTCAAAAATGAAAAAGAGAGAGGATGACAAATGTGCAGTATGTGGATTCATTGTACCCTCTTGTTTTTTTGCGATTAACTCATATGCTTTCACTTTCAAATCCAAGTCAAAAATAATAATGGTGGGGGTCAGTCAGTAATGTTATAGACTTTTGTTAACCTTTCTTTTACCAAAAGGGTTCAATTGTCATCAAAGGACCGAATCTACATATGCATTCTTTGCTTAAAAGTTGATGGTAAACCACTTTTTTTAGTTGAATGTGGTTAAAGGGCTTTCACGTTATCAAAGTGGGCTTGAGGATTGGCCATTTTATTAAATCAATCTTACTTACTATTTCATTCAATTTCAACATATTACTCATAAATTAATTTCAAAAGAGATCTTGAAAAAAGTATATTGATATGGAGGTTTTAAGTTCCTTTTTAATCAGGATGTTTAAGTACCTAGTCATGTTATTAACTTTAAATTTTAAATCTATTTGATGAGTGAAACCTCATAAAATAGTTCTCAAAAAACAGTGTTTGGAAATTATAACCTGTTTTTTAAGTGTCGGTGTATTGAATTGTTGTAGTATTTTGTTTTTATAAGAGCGGAATATGATCGTTTTTATGTTTTACTAACCTTTGAAACATCAGATCAGTGCTGTGTAGGTTTGACCATAAGCTTTATAAAAATAGTTTGCATTAACTACTTTTTTGGTAAAAGTTATATAAATTTTTAATGTTTCTAATGATTTCTATGAATATATCCTCAAAATGGGATAAGAAAATCCAACTTTGTTCTAAAATCACTATAATTTAAAAACTATAAATTTTCCTTGAAAAGTGAAAAATATGTTCTATTTTAAAAAGCTTACCCTTGTTATTCAAACTCAAACCATGAATTCTCCTTCACAATTTTATTTGAAAGAGAAATTAAATTTCATTGAAACATGTGATTGTTATATGAAGCACTTCATTTGAATTAAATAAGTAATCAAATGAATTCAAACAAGCAACAGGTAGGTGGCATTTGAAGAGTCTTCACTTGATTTCATTCTTCTAATTTAATACATATTTATCAATAAAAAAAATTAATCTTTTATGTTTCTTAATGTTTCTCTTATATTTTTCCTCATAATTTTTCAATATGAATAGTTTATCAAAAAATAATAAATAAATATAAAGTGGCTAATGGGTGTGAAAGGTCTTCCATAGTATTGGGGTTTGATAAAATAAAAAAAAAGATTTATTAACAAAGCATTTGACCAATGGCCCATCCATGTCGGTGAGAAATCAAAGTGAATTGTCTAAATTTGCAGTGAATCAGCGTAGGCATTATGTGTCACGAGCTGTGACCCACCTCTCCCTCAGAACTCACATGATTCAGTTTCACACCAAATTTATATAAATTCCTCAGTACTAATAATAACCACTACGCAACAACCAGTATTTAAAAAAATAATAATAATAAATAACTGAAAATATTGAGTTAAATTTCTTATAAATTATTGTCGTCAAAGAATCTGAAATAGTTAAAAGTATATGTTAATAGTATAATAAATCTTTCTCATGAATTTAATAAAATAGTGGCTAAAATATTTATAATTGTAGTTTTATTGTCTTGATGATCGTAATTTGATATATTTGATTGATCGAATGGTGCTATTTTAAATCACACCAGCGTAAAAAAAGCGTTCTGATAAGGCCAATAAACGGCTTGTCGTGTCGATAAAATGGCGATAATCGAATGTCGATATAGCGACGGCAATATGAACAAAGCAGCACAAATATTTGTAAAAAGAGCGAACTTTATTAAGCAGAGAAAATAAAAGAAAGAAAAGATTCAAATAGGTGATTTAGGCGATAATGGAAAAAAAAAATCATGTAAATCTTCTTCACAGTGGAAAATATCTTCTGAGAAAAGATGAGAGAATAGCGGCTAATAGTCCATACATACCTATTTGAGGAAGCCCATGTAGAAGGCTTAAGGGTATTTCTTACAATTTTAAAATTTTTAGAAATTTACAAATAAAAGGATGATGAGATTTTTTTTTCTCAAAGTTAAAACATGGCAAGAAGGGTGAATAGTGATTTGAGGTGGTGGAAAACTTGAAAAAACGAGGCATAACGGATATATAAGTAGTTATTTGAGGAAGTGGGAGGAAACAGAAAATATGAAGTATCGACAATTATTTAAGTACTCCTATAAAATGAAGAACTCGTAAAGAAATGACCAGCCAATGATCAATTAAGCGCAAATAAAAGCATGATGACAATTTTTGGCACAGCGTTCTTGGAAACACTGATTAAACTTTCGTGATTTTAGCGTTAATTTTCGAGTTATGATTTTAATACATTTTTATGTTGATCTATTCATTCATAATTCAACCAAATATTTTTTTTCCAGCTTTCATTCATGCAATTTTTTCATTCTTCCGACATTATCTACTTAGATTATGAGTCTATGTCAGAGCAAGAGAACCTCTTGGCACCAATTAGAAGTTTGAGTTATATACGATTTTAATTTCAAAACGCTTTAATTTCTAGTACGTCTCTCCCATGCTTTTTTTATATGTTAGAGTGAAAATCACACATCAATTCTATATATTAGAAAAAATCAATGTAAATTTAGAGAAATAATTAATTTCAAAGGAAAAATTACGCTCTTTGTAATAATATTTTTATAAGATCAATATTGCCATTTAAAAAACAAGACCTTCATATAAAGCTTTGTTTGAAATTGCTTTGGTAACTTAAACTTCAAATGAAATGGTGAGAAAAAATCCATAATTGTAGAGGTATAGAGAGCTTTACCTAGCTAGGCTATTGTGTGGCATGATGTCCATGAAAAGACCAGAATAAACAAGAGGGGCACACTGTAATAGAATTTTCAAAGGTTGGGGAAAAATAAAAAATAAAAAATACAAAATACAAAATCAAAATCAAAACCATAGGTAGAAGTAAAGGTTAAGAAAATGGGAGAGAGTGAGAGCAGTTGAAAAGTGGAAAAGGTGAGGAGCCTTTTGTGCAAGCTTTTTTGCCACCCAGTGTGTCTTTTGTTGAGAAAAAAGAAAGATTCTCTATAAAACAAAACCAGGGAAAATGGAATGAGAAAGAAAAGCTTACCTTCTGTTTTTCAATTTTAAACACAAACATCCATGCCCCTTCACTCCTCGAACTTCGTTTCTTATTATTTTTTATTTTTTTTATTTTTTTATTTTTCAAATAGAATAATGGTGGGCTTGAGTTGGTAACTGGTGCATTGATTGCGGGTATTATTAATGCTACCACTACCAGGTACCAACGACTCCGGATTAGGACCACCCGGCAGGCCCAGTTGTAAGAAGCCACTTAGATTTTGGGCCTAGTTCTGTTATTAATTTTTGGGCTTCCTTAACAACACTTGTCCCAAGAAAATCAATTTACAACCGGAGCCCAGCTCAGAACAAGAAACAAAGTTACATTCGTTTTCAAGGCGAAGATGAGTTGCTTCCACGATAAACAACGCAAAACACTGCCTGTGCATGGTAAGCAAGTATTTCATCTCTCTGATTTTCTTCTTTTTCACTTATATATATATTTATTGCAATAAAACCACTATCTTAGAATATTTTGTGTTTTAACATTTTTGGGATAATTCCATTTTAGTTTTAATTAAAAAGTTACAAGTTAAACAAAGTCACAGTAATATCAGAAATCATAAAAATTTTATTAAATTGATAAAAAACTTTAAGCGAATTAGATTATTTTTAAATCATAAATTAATGAAGAATAATATTATCCAAACATACAAAATATCATCAAAATCATAAAAACATCGAGGTTTAGGTTACGAATTTATGGAGAACCTAAGGACTTTTTTAGTTATAAAAAATAAATAAATAAACAAATATCATTTTAACGTAGGTTCTTCCGGACCATTTACGAAAGTAATAGACCAGCCATTATTTGTCATCAAATTTTCTTTCCATTATTTGTCGTCGTCACATTTTCTTTTTGGGAAGGTTGTGTTTCAGTAAATTAATTTGGGAATAATTACTAAGAAAAAGCATAAAGAATGCAAAATAGTATATGATTCTATATAGTTTCATAAAAAAATTATTATGTTTTAGGCATAAAAATTGTGAAGAACTACCTTAATAAGTTGTAAATACTACCTTATAACTATTATTATGATAGTACCTAGGATTGACTATTAAGGTAATACTTATAATTTATTAAGATAGAACTCACCACTTTCATCCTAAAATACAATTATTTTCTGCAAACTTGTTTCTCAATCATATATTTTGATTATTTATGCCTTCTTTTGCTATTCAAATAAATGAGCTAAAACACAAGTTACCCTTTCTTTCCTCGATGTTCAACTCCACAAAGTGACCCATCATACACGCGCCAGAGCATATATACGATACAATTATGGGATCTCAACTAACACTTCAAAAGTTTTTCTCTTTTGCCCTTTAAAAATTATTATGAGCAATTCACAGCCCGGCCACGGCCACTGCTCCACGTCACTCCAATGTCCTACTTAATGCAAGTAACCAGACCCCTATGTTGCCAACTTGCCAGTCATGTCACTTTCTTTGGAATTAAGCTCCAGATAGAGGTTTTTTAACATCCAAGTCCAGCCACAGCCACAGCGTGTGAAAGAAAGCCGGAAAGTTCCGCCTAAAATCCGCTTACCCTCCCCAGACAAAATCCGTACTCGGGAGAGGCCCCTCTTCCCCCCTCCTGGCACCTTGCCTTTGCGACTTTAGAAGCTCACGTGTACGCGTTCAACCCCACGCGGGCTAAGGCTTTCTTACCTCCACCACAAATCTCAACCCACGTTTTGCCCAAAAAGCGAAAACCACCCCCCACCTCCCCCAATTATTTGTACGACCCGGAGGTGGCACAGAATAATTGGATTCCCGCCCCACGGTACCATGTTTTTTGTCCCTTCCAAACCACGTGTCACTGTTCTAGTTGAACAGGATAAGTATTTTTCCTAGCTGAGGTGACAATTGAAAACGAGCTTCCGTCGCTATTAGGCGGAAAACGCCAGTCCCCACACCACTCTTATCTTGCACATAAAAGCCTGCGGGGGGGAGTAGTTGATATTTCCTAGCAATGGAGACATCGGAAAAGATAACGACGAGTATCAGGAAGATCAGAAAGAGGAAGTTCAGTGAGGAGCAAATCAGGTCACTGGAGTTCCTGTTTGAGTCGGAGGCAAGACCCGAGGCTAGGATAAAGCAGAAGGTGGCCACTAACCTGGGGCTTCACCCTCGTCAGGTTGCTATATGGTTTCAGAACAAGCGGGCTCGATCTAAATCCAAGCAGATTGAACAAGACTACGCTGTGTTGAAGGCTAGTTATGATACTCTTGCTTTACAGTTTGAGACACTGCAGAGAGAGAATCACAACTTGGCCATACAGGTAATGCACCTTCCTCTCTATACATTTACATGTCTAAGACAACAAAGTTCCCTCCCATCCAGTGCAGAAACATAGCAAGAAAATTTCATGGGTTTTCCTAACAGTTGCAGAGACTGAGAGATGGGTTGCACAAACCTCATCCTCATGGGAAGGACAAGGACGACGAGGAATCAGAGATCGGGTATACTAACTTGGGAACAAAAGAAATATGCAACCCTGCGCTTGAAGGAAGAATTGATTACTTTGCTCAAGAAACACACACTACTCCCAAGCTGGAAGAACAGACTGAATAGTTCCCCAATGACATCTTCAGCAGATTTAGGAATTTTGAAGTCTAGTTGCTTTGCCAGATCTAGATTAGTAGTAGTTCACAGTGGTGGGAGTTGTGAGGTCTTGATCAATGGAACAACTCCTCTAATGAAATGAAATCAGTAGGAATGTATGATAATGAACCTTCCTTCTCCTGTTGGTAGGCATAATGATCAAATAGGACCTGGAACACAAAACAGGCCAATAATTCCTAAGATTATCTCTCTACGTTTAGCCAACGAGGATGATTTTCTGACTCCTGGACGGAAACTTAGATTTATTTATGTTTTTGAAGCAATATGATTGACAAGAACAGGCTTAGGATATGAAATAACATTCTAGAGCCAGGCTTCATTCTAAGATTAGCAACTTTTGGAGCTTATCTACATATGTCATATTACACATAAACAAGTTTGTAAGATTCAACTGACAAATCAAGGAAGCTAGGGCGTTAAAATAAGGAGGTTTCTACTAAAACTGCACACAGAAATCTTAGAGGTACAGCTGCTCTGGTCTCCGCCAGGAGAACACCACACTGACATCTTCCCTACAGGGATTTCATCCTCTTGTTGCTAAGCATAATTTATCTCATTAACTGGAGACCAAAACGACAGCTCAGTTTCACGTGCAAACAGGACATGCAAAAAAATCAAAGGACAAGCAGATCCAAAAAGGGAAATTTTCTAAGATTTATAATCACACCTGAAGAAATACTCTAAAATGACTCAAAACTGGTGAGAAAGTTTATGTTATTAGGATTGATCTATATAGTTTGACGTTTGAGAAATCCCTTCTCTGATTGAAATTGATTCACATATTGATTCTTTTTGTTTTAGAAAATTAAAAATAAGAAATCAAGCAAATATGGCTGTGGTGCTTTAAGAGTTTCGGAAGAAGAATAAGTATATATCATGTTCAAAGAAGTGACAAACAGCACATCCAAAGTTGCAACAATGAACAGAAAAAAGAATTCCGTCATAACTATTTTGAAGAATTCACAAGTATGTATATCTCAATTCCTCATTAGCAGTGTTGAAGGAAATTCATCTACAAATGCTGCTATAGTGAACCAAATTAACCACTTTGCATTGTATGCAAAACATGATTATAAACATCTAGTATTAAGCGAATCATATAACCTGATTCAGCAACAATAGAGTCGGCTACTGCTCAGTTTTCACCTTCAGATCTCCATTTGGCAATACACTTTGTGCCTGTGCAAGTCGTTTTGACTCCTGCATCAAATAATTAGAGCTTGAAGCTAATTGCTATTATCTCAAACCAGTGAGAATAAAAATACATGCATTGGAACTAATGAATTGATTACATTTATTGCTGAGCTATTAAAAAAAATCCAAATTGTTGAGAATGTCATCATGCTTACATCAATATTAGGATCAACTATGTTCTAAGGAAAGCATATTGTTAAAAAATTTGTCATGCAAATATAGTACTTGCATATTGAATATAAGTATAATTAGTCTTTGTTATATCCTTGAATGTGATATGGAAAATAATATTAACAATAAACACTTTATTATCTGGAGAAAAGAAAATCTTATCTATTTTATATCCATAGAAATTTTTTACATGTAACGTTTCAGTTCAGCTAAATATACTTACAGAAGCAGAAGCTGCACGTATCTCCCCTATATGATTCCACTTCATCCAGGAAATGCTTGATCGAGTTCCTCAAGAGATGCCTGCGTAAACCCTGCACAGAACACAAGTAGGAAAGTGTGAGCATAATGATATACATTCAGCAAGCAAGACCAAATCATATCCATGAATATGTATACTACATTAAAACGAAGACTCCAGAGTTCTAAAAAGAGCTAGTCAAAACAACTAATTAATAGTGAAGGAAAGAGATGGGACCAAAGTATGCATCTAAGACAATTACGTATTGTTTCTTACTAGCATATAATTAACTCCACATGTGCGAGAGAATTCAACTTATTTAAGGAGAAAGACTGTTCCCAGTCCATCACTCAAGTAATCTTTACCTTTCTAATTTATTCGAATTACCATCATTACACACATCTGGCGATGGGTTAAACCTTATAAATTTATAATGTGTTTCCCCCTTAAATAATTTGGTTTCATCACAAAAAAGAAAATAACAATGATAATATCAATAACAACTTCTAGCAATAAGAAGAATAATACTAATAGTTTTTTATGTAACAGGCAGCCCTATTTTATATACACATATGCATATAAATATATATACATATATATGAGTGTGTGTGTGTGTGTAAAGATATCTTATGATTATGATAATAATAAGAGTAATCATAACCACAAGATAACTAAATTTGTAAGGTCACAACTTCCCTGATTCTGAAGAGTTTCTTGGTGGCAAATCAGTCTGTATGAAGTGCATGAAAAGCATCATTGTACCAGACAATCAAATTTATGTCACCGAAGGACAGACAAATTAAATTAACATCATAAAACAACAACATACAGAATAAAAGGATGAGGTATTATAATGAATTAAATTTTCGAGAAATTTTGCTGAAATATTGGTGAAATGTCGGATATCAGAAGGTCTTGAAACAAAATTAGCCCCCGATAACCGGTTGGTAAGAAATTGGAAAATTTTCCAATTTATCAGCAAAATTTCAGAAATTTTCTAAAATTTCAGCAAAAAATCGCTTGTCTACCAGAGAAGCTTCATAAACCAATGCAGCCATAATTTTTTTTTGTGAAAAAAAAAAATCATATTCAACGTTGAAGGGACTCAAACCCGGTGTTTGTGGGGAATAAGCCGCCCTCGACAATCTGAGGCTAAATCAACTTTTGGATAAATTTTGATAGATAAATCTATGCAGCATCAATTTTGATAGATAAATCAATTTTTGGTTAAATCTATTCAAACATTTGTAGCTTTATGCCCGTATATAGGCAGCTTCAATATTTTGAAATGCTTGACAATCTCTCTATGTGGTTTAGGGTTGTTATAGGCCGCAGTGGGTAAATGAATATGGTTGACTTTGGAAATAGTTGGGGCTTGGTTGAGGCAGGGAGTATTTTTTTTGTATTTCCTTCTCTCCCCTTTTTGGCAAATGTACATTATATACATTGTGTGTACTTTTAGCACTTACTAATATATTTTCTCACTAATCAAAAAGAGAAAAGTTCAACCCAATCCCAAATAAGGTTAAAAATTATTGAAAGATCCCTTAATTCTGTCCCTCTAAATGGTCCAGAAAACATAAGGGAACAACCTTCCAAGTCTTTTTTTCATTTTTTTTCCCAGCAAAAGAATGACAAACTCGAGAGAAATCCCCAACGGAAGAGTACATTATCCACTATATACCGAATAAAGTATAAACCAACATACAGAAATTGCATACTTTCATGCAATGAACAAATCCTCCAACCTCATCGTCTAAGCTGGCCCAAAGTCAAAAGCCTAGCCCAAGTAGCTTTCTAACAAAGAAGCTAATTGACATTAGGACCCAAAAATTCCAAGTCATAAGGGAAAGGCTTCACTCTCCTACAAGCCAAAGAGGAGTAGAAAGACTTAATTGAGAAATTATCATTCTTTGACCTCAGCCATGCACCAGCATCCTCAAGCCCGACCAAATGGAATAGTCATTCAATCATTCAAAAAATACATCAACCTCCTCTAGCTCCTAGTCATGCAAATTTTCAAAAAAACCTAGGGTCCTAGCTACCAGCTCACATATATAATATATATCTAAATTAAAATTGTACAAAATTGAAGATGTTGTAACGGAAAAAAAAAATAAAGGAACTCCCTAACAAGTTATCAAAATAACAAGAGACCTTTCTCGAGATGCATAATAAGAAACTAATGCTTTTTCATCATTCAAGTCCTCTATGCAATGTGGTAATTTCTCCATGAAACTGCGCTTTCACACATTTACAAGCCCACAAAGGTCAATAGTCCACTTTATTATTTTTATTTTTATCATTTGTGAAAACACTACGAAAGTATATAGGACATATAAAGAACCAAAAGCAACTTGAGAGAATAAAAACAACCTCTTCCCCCTTTAAGCTAGAACTCACTTGATCTACAAGATAGAAAAAAAGACATTGAAACTTTCTCAATGTATAAGCAAACCCATAATCCACTATTACTAAGAAATGAGTGTTCTAATGCTTGAACTAACTACTCCTTGTTTCTTAACATTCTTTGGTTTCTTTTCTTCCAAATTGTCCAAAAAAAGGTGAAAGAGAATTGCTCTGCAAAGCTTCTTACAAATTTCTTTTTTTTTTTTTGATAGGCAAAACAAAGCAAATTTTCATTGAATCGAAGCAAACCATGAAGGCAAACACCCAAAGTATACGGGGAGTAAACAAGGGAAGCCACTGACCATCACAAAAACCAGCTTCTTACAATCTATTCCAACAAGAAGAACCATTTTCTTAAATTTTGATTAGTAGAAATTTGGAGGAAGATACATTAAGAAAGGGAGCTTGCAAAATGGCAGAGTAGAGAATAAATGGAGTGTACCAAAAGGTTCAAAAAGGTTATAAGACACAAATGGAGAAAAAAACAATGAAAAAACCTACCATCCTTGACAAGACTACAACCCCCTTAATCCAAAACCCTCTAAAAACATAAAAAACAATACAACAACCTTGAAGACCGGTGTTGATTCTTCAAGGCTCTTCCTCTTACCCCTAATCATGCACTAAAAAGTATTGTAATTAATCAATAACAAAGGGACCACGCTGGCCTAAAAAAGTGACTTTGACTATAGAAGAAAGGACCCAAATAATGTTGAGCATAGAAAAAGAACATTAGCATAGCACCCCTACTACAATTCAATAAATGAGAACATGATCAAATGTTTCCTCATCGCATTTGCAAAGAACATATCCATTCGCCAAAGCCCATCCTCCCTTTAAAAATTAGATCCATAATTAGATAACATGTGGCTTCTTATTAAAAATAAACTATTAAAGGGAGACTAACGAGTTCAAAATAATGAATAATGTGAAAGCGAGTGTAGGCTCCAATTTCATAATGGAAAAAAATGATAGATAGAATCACCCTTTCATTGAACTGATCACACCACTCTACCCTTCGATTCCATTTTTCTAATTTTCCGCGAAGTCTTGAGAAAAATAAACAGTATCTTCCTAGTTCCCACATTTAAATCTCGATGAAGCAAGGATCCTGTGGCATCTGGCCCACATCATCCCACACATCCGCCACCTAAGCCCCTTTTGATTTGGCTAAGGCATACAAGCAAGGAAAAGCCATAAATAAGGGTTCTTTTCAACACCTCTTGTACTCTCAAAACTTCACCCACCTCTCATCTCTCACCTTAAAGGATACTCTACTGCGAGTCCTGATGGTTTTCCAAATCCCAACATCATACACTTCCCTTATTTGCACAAACACCAACCCCTCATACTTTCCTTCAATGACATTTTTCCAAAAAGCTTCTCCCTTTGATGCATATCTCCAACAGCATTTTCCCGATAGAAACCAATGTTTTCAAACGCGAAAGTGTAAGTTGAGGCGTTTTTATGTCTGTGAGGCGAGGCGTAAGCCTCGAGGCGCTGAGGCATAACCCTTTTGTGATCATATTATATAATTAATAAATATTTTATAATATATTAAAAATAAAATAAAAATTAAACGTAAAACTACTTCCATACTTCCTGAAAAGAACAAATGCTTTTATAGAATCCAAAAAAATATTTTGAATACTGAAAAATTTTAATTTTGAATTTTACCAAAAGTATTTTTATAATTCTTACTAAAACCTTAATACTAAAATCATTAGATTAGGAAACAAGTTACCAAAAATCTTAATTTTTTATAGAGATATAAAAAATATTTTGAAAATATATAAAAAATCTTAATTTTGAATATTATCAAAAATATTTTATAATTCTTACCAAAAAAGTCTAAATATTAAAATATTTACATTAGGAAATAAGTTACCAAAAATCTTAATTTTTATAGAATATTACAAAATGTTTTGAACATCAAAAAATCTTAATTTTGAATTTTACCAAAAAAAAAACATTTGTATGTTTTGGGAAGGAAAATTCTTAGCAAGACCCTGTCTCTCGACCAAAAAATTATTATCATAATTTTACCTATATAATTCTTATTAAAAATCGAAATATTAAATATTTATATTAAGAAAGAGGAGAGCGGCGACAAAAATTAGGGGCTTGAATGGAAAATTAGGGGAAAAGGGGTGTTGTATTCTAAAAGAGAAGAGCAACGAGATATGGGGAGCTTGCTAATGCGTTCGGTGACTCGGTCATTTGAGATGAAAGGCGAGAGAAGCAATGGAGCCCGAGGAGGTCGTTGAGATGATGAAGAAGGTGGGTTTCTTTTCCTTCTTTTTACTTTGGTTTCAAATGTCGTAGAGGTCGATGAGATGAAAAGATAGGGGTTTTTTTTTTTCCGGGTTTTAGTGATTTTTAAAGGTTTATCTTCTCTTCTTTTTATTTATTTATTTATTTAATTTTAAAATATCATATCATCTTCTTAAGATCTTTTGCGTTTGCATCCCCAGTAGGTAGGCGTTAATGCGCCTTTATGCCTGTACACGCAACGCACCTCAACCGAGAAGCCGTACACTTGCGATGTGTTGCTTTTAACGCCTTGAGGCATTTTTAGAGCGCCTCACGTTGAGGGAGCACTGAAGCGCCTTTTAAAACACTGATAGAAACCGATAAAGAGAAGCATAGTTTTAAAAGGCACAGCTAGGCTCAAGGAAGAACTACTCCCTAGTTATAGCGCCTCTAAGACATGTGCCTTCCTAAAGAGGCGCGCCTTATAGACTATAATTTCTTTTAAAACACTTTTATTTTTGAAATTTCTAATTATATATTGAAATTTATCTAATTTCACCTATTTTTCATTGAAATTTTCTTTAAATATTAGGAATCTTTAATTTTTATTAATATAATAATATTTTGAATCATATTTTATAAAATTGATGAGCATCCAAAGTCATATGTCACTTCACAAAAGCCTGCCCCTCAAGGCTCCAAGAGGCCTTTACACCTTGCGCCTTTTAAAACTATAAAGAGAAGAATGACTCATTAATCCTACGCCACCTTATTTTTCTCCCTGCAAATAATCGGTCATTCAACCAAATGAATCTTGTTTTTTTTTCCAAAGAGAGTCTCACACCACAAGATTTTCTTAGCCTTGATCTTATGTTTCTGGCCATGATAAATAAAGCCATAACAAATTTTTTTTTCCATAAAAATTCAGATAGACACTGGAACCCTTCAACACCTAATATACAAAGAAAAACCATCCTCCGTGGGGAAAACGAAATCCTAAAGTCAAGCTTGTTATTATTTGGGTTCCAGCATAATTTCCCAGGTGAAAGCACATAGACATTTTTCCATAAGATTGTCCGTATGGGAATGATTTTGACAGGGATAGAAGCACTTCCTAGGCATTTCTATAAAAATTAGGTGTTCAAGAAAACTTCAATTCTGCCATCTAGATTACCAAATTGTTACTCTAAAAAAAATATAAAGGGGAAAGGAATGTAGTAAGAATTATCCTTATTGATGAAATCTGGGAGCTATGTATTCTCATGACATCAATTGGAAATAGAAACTACTATGAGAGGCGTCCGTTTTGCCTTTAGTGATCTGATTCTTTTCTAGTATGGCTCATTCAAAACATCCCTCGTGATTCGTCGGATTCTTCCCCTCATCGATTAAGCTACCCCAGAAATCCAATTCGTAAACAGAAAGATCCTAAAACCCTAAAATAATTGGGTTAAGGCAATTATGAAGAAACACAAAGGTAACTACTACACTTGAGCACTTCCGTGGGGTCTGGATGTTGCACTTTTCAGGTTGCACTAACATACCGTATTATCCAGCTCCAGAGACAGCTTGAATTCCTGAAATTCAGCTTTAAATAAAAGTACTCAGTATCATAAACCAATCTCCACACAACAAGAATAAGAAACTACGGTTCGGCCAGGATTTACAGGCGTTGGAGGAGAGGAAGCCACGGGGAGCACACGTTGAAGGAAGAAGCCGTCGGAGTAGAGCTGGTGGAGAAGTCCACAAGTCTTTGGATCGAATTGATTACTGATTTGGGTTTTGCTTCCCGGATCTTTACAGACCTGTTCCGGCAGCAACCCCGCCGCTGCGGTTGATTTACGTATTGTAATACCATTTCCACCACTCACTCCGGTTCCTGAAGCTGCGTTTTGCGACGATTCCATCTCCTCAGTTCTCCGATCACCGATTCCGAATCGATGAACTAAAGTTTAGAAAACCTCAATTGTTTCCAATTTCAAAATTCTATCCAGGGAATTTGTGGTTCAGTGCGAGTGAAATTGTACCGAGAGACGAATTTTCAAACTTAACTTGGTCCTTGGAACCCTGGGAAGGCAGGAATGGAAAAGACTATGGAAGAACAAAATGAAACTAGGCCTTTGGGGAAAAAAACTGAAAAGCTGAGAAACTAAAGCGGCGTGGTTTCAAGTCGAATACAACCTGAGGATTGCCATGAACTGTTCCAGGCCGTCATTAGTGGGCCTAGGTTTTTTTCTAGGAGTTCCTCTAATTGGGTTGAAGGCCCAAATAAATCTTCCCAACATCTTCCAATTAGGCCGTGCAGCCGACTTAGGCTAATATTTCCTTCTGGAGGCCCGCACGGCCATGGAAGTCTAAACGCCCAAATATATGAAACCCACAATCGTTCATTGTAAATAAAGAAAATAAAAAAAATCAGCAAAGATTATAGAAATTGAATCCTGAAATAGATGAGACCTTTAAAATGCATAATTTAAAGAGATATTCTTTTTGGTATTTAAATATTAAAACTATATATATATAGTTTTAATATTTAAATATAAGTTCAATTTTCAACCTAACTAAAACACATTACCATATTTTTCATTTGTTTTTCATATTCAATCCCATTTTGACAAATCTAAGATCCTCATATTTCAATAAAAAATCTTATATGGTGTTTAATAAATCAATTATTGGACTATAAAACTTGAACTCGATTTTGTTCACCCTTTTTGGAGATTTTTTTTATTGGGTGATTGATAAGTTTACTAACATGTGTGCTATTGAAGTGGAAGGTTGTTCCTAAAGACTCTAAAAGCTTTTACTATTGGCCACTATTCTCCACACATTTTGGTTGGTGGATTATCTAGTGGTGACGCACTCTATGTATAGAGATCAAAATTCACCTATAAACTATGTTAAAATCTCATGTTTCTTTTTTTATGTTTATGTATTCACTTTTTGTATGATTTGGTTAGCATCAACATTAACCCAAAAATAACTCGATTTAAATTATTAAGTAGATTAAATAGATTAATAAGAGAATTTTAACTTGTTTTTAATTCAGTATTAAATCAAACCGAAACTCACTGCATTTTTAATTCATCCATGTCCAATAAAAATATAATATTTTTGCATCTATTCACTTTGTATATTAAGATGTAGTAATAAAGATTTTTTTTTTTTTTGACGGCCAACAGGTTTGTGAATTGATTGAATCAAAATGATAGATGTAAAAAACATCGTTTGAAACAACCCTCCCATAACCCTTTGTAGATAGTTTTACATATAAAGCTGCGTATCGCGACTGCGGATGATAATACTTTGATGCTACCAGGGTGTTGGTAGTTCTAAACAAAAAATTAAACAACAACAAATAAAGAGTTCAACACTTGCATGAGTTGGATCCAGACTGAGACAACAACCATACCCGTGTTGAACAACAATGAAAGGTTCCATAAGTGAGACATCCGTACGACCATCACTAGAGCACCAATGCCAAAACACTACCATCACACGTCGTAATAAGATGGCGACAAAAAAACATGAAAAAACAAAATAAAAGTCATATATGTGTCGAAAAACCATTTTATTGAGAAAGAAATCCAAATCATATGAGAATAAACCGTATTATTAAGACAAAAATATGAGAAAAAGATGTGGAGGATGATTTTAGGCAAAAAAATGATCAAAAAATCCACCCTCCTTGAAATCAAAGAGGGATCACAAGAAAGAAAAAGAGTAATAAAGAATATTTAATAAACATGAATAAAATTTTAAAATCTACAATGCGCCTTACCCAAGCGAATTCTTTGCGTGATTTTTTTTGACATCTATTCATTTGATATTATAACATTGTAGTATCTTATTTTCGAAACTGAAACTTTCTTTATCTTGGCCGTACTTTTATGAATTAGCTTTTGAATATATAGAATTTAGTTTCACTATTTGTGGTCAAAATATTTTTAAAGTGGGTCAAGTTGATGAAAATTCAAATACCGTATTGAAAAGATGGAAACCAAGATTTGATATGGATCAAATCACCAGGAATGAACAAGAAAAATTATAATGGTGATGGAATTGGGTGATGGAGAGAAAGGCATCTCTAGACTCTAATGGTCCTCCAATTGAGTGATTCTCGCACCATTTGAGAATGGAAGTGGAAATTGAGACATACATACAATCAGTGAAGGGAGTGGTGGTAGCTTCCCCAGGATTCAAGTCAATATAATTAACTCATTCACTCACTCAGCTACTCTATTATCAGATCAATTAAAAGCCTCGTGCGAGAAGAATAAAGCTTCTTCTTTCCTCTTCTTTTCATTCATTAGATTTCGTTGCACCAACTTAAGTGCTCCCTTCAAATCCTTTTCTTACATGCCTTACCTAATTCAATGTCCCTTTCATCTCTTTCTTTGCATATTTGAATTTTCAAACCAATTTAAAAGTAATTAAAACAATATAAAATTATAATCCTACGTGCATCAAGATTTTTGTTGAATATTGATCCACGTTGTTTGAATTTCACAGTAATTTTCAGATACCTTTCCCTAACCTTTTGATTGAATTAATTTAGAAGCAAGAAAAAAACCGTTTCATTAAAATGGTAATGTTTTTTAAGTGTTTTTAGAAAAACCACATTTTAAGTATATTAAAAAATATTTTTTAGATGGTCAAATTTTATAAAGAATTGTTTTGATTTATAGTGGAATTCATCTATCATACAAAAATACGAAAATTGATGAAATATGCAATGCGTGCGGAAATTATAGTATTTCTGACTGAAGCTGTGTCAATCTGACTTTTAACTCAGTAAAAATTGTTCGACAGATTGCAATAATTTCCACCTAAATTTAAATGAGGAAAAATACTTTGAATTAAATTGTATGGAAATGAATTAAAAGCAGGGAAAGCTTATGGTAGCCAAATAGTAGATGGAATTGAATTTGAAAATCAAGTTTGAAGCCGAAGCTTTAAAGTAACAAATGCTTTATAAAGAAAAGTATGTAAACTAAGCTAAGAATCTGGAAAAGGCGGTACGATCGTTTTGTAAAAATCTTTGAAGGTAACTCCCTCGGTTTTGATTCTTAGTTGATGATATTTTAAAATTGGTGTTGAGTCCTCCTTTTTATAGGCATTTATTGTAACTTCTTGCAGGCCCACTTTTCTTGATAAGCTGTCTGTGTCTCATTCTGCAAGTCTTCTTTCCACACACAGATAACTTCTAGCTTGTCCGTCTTACGTCGTGTCATGACTTGGAGGAAAAAAAATCTCACATCCCGTGCTGCGCTTTGAGACTAAAAGTCTCAATATTCCTATCTTTAATAACTTTGAAATTTTTTTGAAAATTCCAAAAATGTCCTTAAACCTTTTCATTGGTTGATTCTTTTATGGGTTTTGAGAACTTTGTACGGATTAGGTTGAACTCCATGAGGTTGGAAACGACGCCTCTGTTCCGACCCATTCCATTTTCATTTAATTTGAAAAATTTATTTTAGTGTCGGCAATTATCCATACCCCCAATGGCCCATGAGGCATGTTTTGTATATATTAAAACTTTGCCCATATGTCAAAAGGTTTCCTTTCTCGCTGCTCTTCCTCATTTTCCGCCACTTATGACCCAGTGCAAACTTACCTTTGGATGTGGGTTATCCAGCCGAGAGCAGGCCAAAGGCAGACGATTGATGATTTGAAGAAGCCAGTAGGCAATACCTCGAGAAAAACCTCTTCTCGAATTCTTTTTCAAACTTGCGACGCGTCTGCTCACCCTGCACAGCTTGGTTCCTTCTCACGTCCGAAACTCTCCTTTAAGATTTGAAGGTTCATAAGAAGAGAAATATCTTTTGATATTGTTAGTCATTTTTAAACGGCGGTACGAATGCTAACTTCAAGGTCGGCCAGCGGCACCCAAAGAGCATTGTCAAGGCGATGCTCACATGTGAAATACTCCCATTGAGGGGAATGAATGTGGTAAAGTACTCAGCCGATTAAAACAATGAGTGCTGAAAGCTGATGGCCACCAACAACTGAACCCCTTTTACTTTGCCAGAAATTACCAGGGTCTGTCTGGTAATAGGTGGACTCACAAAAGTCAGGATATCGTATCATTGAGGGATTAAGGGTTCTCTCAAATTGAATTTTGATCATAAGACTAAGAATATGTAATATTTAAATTTGATCAAATAAGGATGTAAACCAAAATCAATTTAGTGAAACAAGTGATTTCAAGCCCAGAAATCTAAAATCTACCAGGCCAACATTCCTTGCCCATTCTGAAGAAAGGGGAATTAAGAAAGGCATGGGGATGGAGATAACTATTTATGATCAATTTTAGAACTCCGCCAGGCACAGCACATTTGTGAGTTAGAGATGTTGGATTTGTCGAAAACAATATAGTATAAGTGAGATTTCTCCATACATATCCCACTTCCCTAATTGAGAAATCATGTTCCTTTAGAGACATGGTCTATTAGTTACTTGTAAAATCTAAAACCTCTTTAAGATTTGATTGTTTTGCTTTCCAATACTTACGCCATTCTGCCAGAAATGAAAAGAATTCTTGCGTAGACAGGGATTAGCCTGGCCTTCTCAAAATCTAATGGTATCTAGATCAAGCACAAAATCTAATAAAATTTTCTATCTCCTTGATTAGATCATTACTAACTGAAGATCAGCTCCGTTTACATCAATTTGAGGTGAAACTCTAGCATTAAATGATAAATAAGTAATTAATCTTCACACCATAAGTAAATTAGTGATATATCAAAATGACTCTTTAGAGTTCATTAATTCCATAATATAAGTCTAACATACCCCGAGTTCTTGTTTTTACTCTCGAAATCTCCATCTCTGTGTGCTCCCAGGCTCTTGAAGTGAGGCAAGATACGACTCTTTTGGGTACTCAAGCTCTTAATAATTCAGAACAGTTAATTATATAAGAACTGAGTACCAATTATATAAATTAGGTCTTCAAACCACAAGCCAGCGAGCGCAAAAATGCGAATGTTTCAGCTTGTTAATCCCTACCCACCCAGAGGGGTGTTTAATGTTCCATTACTTGGATTCCAATCAATGTAAATGAAAAGAAGGAAATCAGAAAATGAAGAAGAATCAAGAGAAAATGAGTGAGAAAAAAATCCAGTTTTGGCTTCAATCAACTGTGCGAGCAGTAATGAAATCTGAATCTCTATTATATAACATCGAAATATCTTCAATAGAAATAAAAATCTAATCTAAAACTACTCTAAGATCTATTAAAAATCAAAATATGCAGCAAAACTAAGAAAGATGGGCATTTTAAGAGAAACCCCATAGTGTTCTCCACTTCAGTTGCCCTAAAAACCTAAAATGAGTATTTATAGTCGTAGTGTAAATGGGCTTGGCAATAAAATATCAATTACTGACATTTTTAGTTTTTCCAATTTTGTAACAATACAATTTTTATGTCGCGACATAGTTTGCCATTTGCGGTAGAAACTTTATGTCGGGACATGGTTTCTACATTGCGACAAAAACCATGTCACGACATAGGTTTCTGTTGTGCGACAAAAAATTTTGTCCAACTTGTCGAGGCCATAACTTCTTTGTTTTAACTCGGATTTTGGCGTGTGAGGTGTCATTGGAAAGCTCTTTGAATGTAGAATGTAACCATGAGTAGTTGTGAACCATTTGATGCTCCAGATGATACATAAAAATTTATCTTCTCAATGACGCACTGTGAGACATCTAGTTAACTCTTTTTTTGGAAACATTTTGCATATTTTCTTACTAAATCACTTGTTTTCCATCAAAAATCCTGCAAAACCAAGTTTAGAGGAAATGTTATGAATTTTAAATGAATATGGATATAAAATGCTCAAAATAGCATGTGAAATGAACTCAAAACAAAAGATGAGTTTACGCTCATCAAACACCCACTAAACTTAAGGATTTTGCTTGTCTCGAAGCAAAGAAAAGAAAAGAGTTTCTTGTCCATAAGCAAATGAAGAGAGAAGAGTTTATTTCGCCTTTTTATTTAACCAAAAGCTAAGTAATCCAAGCTTGCCAAGGGTATGTGGCGTGTCTACAAAATTATACCAAGAATATGGAGATATGATCAAGATAATTTATTTATTTTAATAGTGAATTAATCTCATAATGAACAAATTTAGATCATGGTTCTCACTAGTGTATTATTAGCTGTGATCTTCCCTATCCAAACAATTTGCAAGCTGGATGAGTTTATGAGGGTGCAGAATAAGTATGCGGATCTCACAAGATAATTTATTTAGGGTTTCATAGGCTAGTTGTTCTTATCACTCTCCACTAATGTGAGGCAAGCCTGGAAACTCTCGAATCAGTAAGGTCTTTATAAGCTTATAATACAAAAAAGGCTTGGGTAAAGGGTAGTTGAGTGGTCATTTTAGGCTAAAACTTACCCAAACATACGCCTTTGTACTACGCATTATGACTCTACTCCATTGATTCTTACCATCGTTATAATAGCCTCTCGAAGCACCCCAAAGAAAATCTGTTTAGGTGCATCAATTCCATACTACGTATCACATTTACGCAAAAATTCTACATTCTTTGACAAACGCAAAAGCCTTTTTCTTTAAGACAAGGTTATTAGAGTGGTGCAATGCCAAAACCATAAGCTTTCTACCAACCCTTGCGAGCTTTAAATCGATAAGCTCCCGGACGATTAGCCTTGTAGGGTACTAGGTGTTTGAGACACCTTAAGTTCTTACTACAGGGAAGGAAAGTTTCTGTTGAACTCACTCCTCCTTGATTTTATTGTATTTTGCTTCTTTTACATGATATTTTTCTGTTTTTATTTTTATTTTTCTCCCTTCCCTTTTTTACAAAAACCCTATTTTTGAGTTTTCAAACTTAACTCATTTTAAAACCAATTTGGGTTATTTTCCTATGAAAAAATAACTCCCCACAGGCGCTAACTCCTACTTACATTTCTCAATTATGTTTCAAATACACTGCATGTTATGGGTGAGTTGGTTTCTTTACTAAGGGATAGTGATGTATAAGAAGGTTATTGGCTTCAAACTTGGTTCCTAATAAACGAGAATTTTGGCTCTTTAGGCTCAACATTTTTGGTACTAGAGGGAATATGTATGTGCATATTAGTGGGGCTTGCTTGAAAGCGCAATCTTTCTAAAAGGGATAACCTATATCATTTCTCGGTGTTGTGTTGCCTAAGTTTCGCCTCAGAGTTAATAACAAGTTCTAGAACATATGGAGATCAAAATTAGATAGTTCTCATAAAAACTTCTCCTAACCCGAAGCAAAAATTGCTTTTCAAGAGACAGACCAAGTGCATGGATTTTGAGAAATTCTTATTAAATAGACTATTAGAATACAACTCATTAAGCATTAAGTCAATTATCTTGAATATTGTCCACATCTCAAAGGGTTCAATTATGATCTTCATTGACATCCGCAAGCGACTCAAGGAAAACTCAGTGCTTTCAGTAAACCTAAACTAAGATGTAAGTTGAAAAGCATCTAACAAAGTCATTATTCATAAAAACACCAGAAAACTTCATCCTCAAAGTTATCATGTGCAACATGTGGAGGTGTGACATGATAAACTAACTAAAAATAAACACCCCAAACTTTGAGATAAACATTGTCTTAAATGTCTAGCAATGAGAAAAATGAAGCAATAAAGTAAAAGGGTAATAGAGAGTTGGGAAAGCGAACTCCCTTTCTAGTCTTGGCCACTTTGAATGAAACCTTGGCTTGATTTTTCAAACCTTGACATTAGTATGCTGCCCTTGATATAGTTTTTGCTCTTGCAAACTAGTCATGATAACATGTTGAGCTTAAGACTTACTTTATTATGAAACAACAAGCCTTGAGTTAAAATAGTGCTGGAATTTTCATCTCAGCAGTAAAAAAAAAAACATCAACAAATAAAGTAATTAAAAATAGACAAAAGGAAAAGAGAAAATAGTGGATAGAATCCTTATTACTTAGAAACTAGGTTGCTCAGCCCCTTTCACATTTTTAGAGTCCATCTAGACTTATTGGAAAAGTACTAGTGCTTTCATTTGACCAATCATCCATCTTGGACAACACTTTCTTTTCATAACCATTCAGATCAAGGATGATTTCTTCCAGATTTTGAAGAGGGGAAAGAAAATCATAATCCCCTTTTATTGTGGCTGGTGGTTCAGCCAAAATTTCTTCAAAATAGTCCCCTTTATGTGATGCAGATGCAAACACATTTGTGCTTAAGGGGGACTGTTCAAACATGTGCCCTTTTGATGGAAGCAAGCTGTAGAATTTTTTGCACATGGTTCTCTCTTGCTCCATCAAAGGTAATGGTTGGTGAAGATTGAACCTTGCTTTCTCCTCACCCACAAGCAAGGTGAGCTCCCCTTTGTTGATAGTCAATCCATGCTTGACTTGAGGAAGGAAGTGGTCTTGTTAATATCTTCAAATTTTTTAGACCCCCTTTAATTCCCCAAGCCACAAAATCCACGGGGAAGGTAAATGTGTCAATCTTCACCAAAACGTTTTAAATAGCCATCACTTAACTTTCTTCTTCAAATTTCAATTTATCCACTAATGACTTTTCATTCTCTAAGTTGTTTAGGAGTGCATTTTTCTCAATTTCCAGCTCATTTTCACCTTCTTCCACAAATTTCGGGACCGTGTTTCTGCACCTTCTTTCGAGGGAGTATCCATGCATTCATTGGGATTTGGCAAAGTGTTACTAGGAGATGTCCTAGAGAGTTTTTGCCCGAATGCTTAGACTAAGTGTCCTATTTGAGCTTCTAGGTTTTTCAATCTAGCACTAGTGTTGACTTGGAAGACATCTAAATCTGGAAATTTATGCTTATGAAGATTAATCATCTTCTTGTTCCCTTCCATGTAGATAAATCTACTCTCATACTTGAGGAGACAACTCTTCTTCCTCTTGAAGAGACTAAGAGGTTTGAACTCTCTTGATAAGACAATACTCCTTGTTCCATGAGTGAGTCATTGTGAATTCTTGGGTCCAAATGATGAAGAAGTAAGTCAAGCTTGGCTTCTATGGAGGCAAATCTATCTTCTATTGAATGTTCCTCCATAAGTACCAACAAATAGGAGAAAAACAAAAGAAAATAAAGTACAAAATACTAAAAAAAAAAATTAACTAAGAAGCAAATAACAACCAAAAAGATAAAAATAAAAATGAAAATTGCCAAAATTAGCAAATTACCCGTTCTTCAAAATGTCAACTTTCAATGAGAGAAAATGAACCGCGCCAATATCCGGCAAAGGCGCCAAAACTTGTTGACCATTTTTCTGACACGGTTACCAAAGACTAACTAAAGTCCCCGACAACGGCTCCAAAAACTTGTTGACCAAATGATGCATATATGAAAATATGGCCAAGGGAGTGAATGTGGTAAATACTCAAAAACTAATTAGAAACAAAAGTAAGTGTACTCAAAAACTAAAATGAAAAGTATTACCATCACTCAACCCCTTTCAGCAAGTAATAAAGTGGACTCTAAAAGTCCGGATATCGTACCTATATGAGGATTAGGAGGTTCTCTCTGAAAGTGAGATTTAGATAAACCAGATTCACAAGAGCTCTTCACTATTTAGGCGATCAAATAGGATGTGGAATAAAATCAATTTAATTGAAACAAAAACTGATTTAAAACTAATCTTAAAATATACCAAATAAACAACTACTTAATTCTAAAAGGTATGAAGAGGGGCACTAGGGATGGGGATAATTATTTAACAATCAATTTGCATTTCCTTAAAAGCACAACATTTGTGAGTTGAATCTTTGGATTTGTCCAAGAGCAATGTAGTATAGCTGGGATTTCTCCATACACCATACATTTCACTAATTAGAGATCCATGTTCCTTTCAAAGACATGAGTCTAACTAGCTACTTGTAAAATCTGACCCTCTTTAAGATCTGATTGTTTTTCTTTTCCAATACTTCACAACCATTTTTTAGGACTGAAGAATTCTTGCACCCATAGACAGGATTATGCAACCCTTCTCCAATCTAATTAGTATCTTGTCCTTTAAATCTAATAAAATTTTCTATCTCCTTGATTAGATCATTACTAACACGGGATCAAGATCATTCTATCAATTTGAGGTGAGACCTCTAAACATTAGAAATGATATCATCTAATTAATCCCTTACACCATGAGTAAGTATTGATCTATCAAAGTAATCATTTAGAGTTAAGTTAGTTTTATAATATTAGTCTAACATACCCTAAAATTACTGCTCTTTACTCTTAGAAATCTCCATCTCTATGTCACTCAAAGGGTATCTTGGAAATCAGAGCAAAGATACAGCTCTTTTCTGGGTATAAGCTACTAATATTCCGAACAATTAATTATATGAACAGTACCAATTATATAAATTCAGTCTTCAAGCCCACAAAATAACTAAGAAACTGCAAATCTAAATGCTCAACAATTAATCCTCATCCTTAAAGGGTGTTTAATGTTCCATTACTAGATTCCAATCATCACAAATCAAACAAAAAGTAAGGAAATGAAAAAAGACATCAAGAGACAAGGAGTGAGAGAAAAAATCTAGATTTTAGCTTCAATCTTTGTACGAAACGATAATAATCTGAATCTACGTATATAGCACTAAATCTCTTGATAGAAATAAAAATATGCTCTAAAACTACTCTAAGATCTATTAAAAATCAAAATATGAAGCAAAACTAAGAAAAATGGGCAGTTTAGAGAGAGAAACCCCATGAGAGGTGTTCTCCCACCTTCCTGTTGCACTAAAAACCTAAAAAACAAGTATTTATATTCCTAGGGTGAAATGGGCCTGAAAACAAGCCAAAATATCCATTTTCGGCCTTTATTTGGTTTTCGCGCGTTTTTGTGTCGCGGCTTTGTTTTTATGTCGCGACATAGTTTTCCTATGTTGCGACATAGTTTCTTTGCGGCCCGGCTTGATGTCGCGACATAGTTTGCTATGTGGCGACATAGTTTTTTGTCTGTGTGACAGAAAATTTTGTCCAACTTGTCGGGGCCATAACTTCTTCGTTTTAACTCGGATTTGGGCGTGTGAGATGTCGTTGGAAATATCTTTGAATGTAGAATTTAACCATGAGTATATTTGAACCATTTGATGCTTCAAATGATACATAAAAATTTATCTTCTCAATGACACCTTGTAAGGACATGCAGTTACTTCTTTTTTTGGAAACATTTTGCATATTTTCTTACTAATTCACTTGTTTTCTATCAAAATCTTGCAAAACCAAGTTTAGAGGAAATGTTATGAATTTTAAATGAATATGGATATAAAATGCTTAAAATAGCATGTGAAATGAACTCAAAACATATATGAGTTTTACACTCCTTCGGAACCTGCCGCTATAACCCTTCCCACACATTCCTCCTATCCTGTCTTCTTACTTTTCTCCACCATCTCCACGGCGGTGGTATCGCCTTGGACCCATAGTCATTTTTCCTTGTGTCGCAGCGTTTATTTGTTTTATGCTCTTCAAACCCGATGTGAGCGTCTCTCCTCGACGATGTCGTGTTGTTATTCTTGAAAATTGTTGATGTTCCTCGAATGTGAACGTCCACTTGAGCTACATTCCTTTAAGCGGCGTCGCGATGCTCCTAAGTGACATCGACAAAGTTATTCTTCAAATCAGCGTCTGGCGGCTCTTGGTGACTTCGCGGCGTTGTTCTTCAAGCGGCGTTGATGATGCTATTCTTCAAAGGCGTCGCCCGGCAAGCGCTCCCGATCGTGGCCAGATCGCTATTACGCCCAAAGTTCTAATTGTTTTGGCCATCCTCTTACCGAAACCCATTTTTGTAGTTGCTCCTTGTGTAATTGAGTTTCATCGCCAAAAAATCTACACCCATGTTCATCCTCGACGTGTGGCTACCGCGACATTCGAAAGGTCAAACCTTTCGACCCCCCTCCAAGGCCCAAATTTTCCTTTTGCACTATTGATCTTTATTTTGGTTTTGATTTTCCTTTGTTGATTGCTTGTGGATGGATTGTGTTTTGCTCAAACACGATTCCTTGGGTGCCAATTTTGAGTGCAATCTGTACCTTAGAAACTTGCAGTGGACTTTTTATATGGCCGGCAACGCCAATCTTGATTGTTCTTTCGATACCTGTAACTTGTTTGGGAATGTACATGACATTCTCCAACAATATTTTTGGTTTTAGAAATTCAAATCCTTCATTCTTTACCAAAAAAAGCCTTTAAAAATCAAGAAAGAATCATTTTTCGGTTGTGGAACTTCAAATACTTCATTATTCACCGAAAAAGTCTTTTAAAATCAAGAAAGAACCTTTTTCGGTTTTCCAATTTACTAAAGTATTCATTCTTCAACAAAAAAGGTCTTTTAAAAATCAAGAAAGATCCTTTTTCGGTTTCTATAACTTCAAATACTTCATTATTCACCGAAAAAGTCTTTAGAAATCAAGAAATGATCATTTTTCGGTTTTTGGAACTCCAAGTACATCATTCTTCACCGAAAAAGTCAGTCTTTAGAAATAAGGAAGTATCCTTTTCCATTTTGGAACTCAAAATACTTTATTCTTCAGAAAAAGTCTTTAGAAATAAGAAATGATCCATTTTGGTTTTTAGAACTTAAAGCTCTGCCCCATTCTTCACCGAAAAAAATTCTTTAAAAAAAAAATCAAGAAAGAGACTGGTTCTTATAGAAGCTTTTCTCCTTTGTAAGTGATCTCGGTCTCTCTCCCTCTACTTGATCTTTTCACCTCGTCTACCAGGGGAAGTATCGCAAAGGTAACTCCTAGACATACCATTTGATATTTTTGAAGAACTTGCCTTGGGGAATCTAGGTTGGAGTCATGCCTACCATTGCTCTTAAGAGATTTCTCATATGTCTTTACAACATGGATTTGCAAGACTTAGTTTATCATGGTAGTAGCGCCATTTGATTTTGAAAATTTTCCATCAAAAAGGGCTTATCCTGTCAATCTCTTTTAGCATTCCATACGCTTGATTTCTTCTTGGTTCTCCCTATGCAAGTTCTACTCCATTTCCCGACATGGCTGGGCAATCTTCCTCAAGGTAAGGGTACTTCCTTTACTGCTTTTCCACACATGTTCATTTTTCTCTCTCACCCTTGGTTCTCCGATACTCTTTTCCTATATTCAAGTGCACTTCCATCTCTTACTCCCTTGTTGGAGTTTCGGATTGCTCATGCGGTTTGAGATGTGGTTATTCTTGCCTCGATCTTTCCTTTTCCTTTGATGTTGCCATCAAAGATGCTTGATGAAATGGCGCAACTGGTTGCATCGAGATTAATCACTCAGGTGGATAGACCATCCCTCATTTCAAGAACATGGGAATCCACTGGGTATTGCCCGATCCATTAAGAAACACCAAGATGGCGTAACCACGGATTGGATTTGATGAGCATCGCCCTGAGGTTTTGGTCTAAGGGTTTAAATTCATTTCTCTTCCTTTTTGGTCTCGCGTCCACCATCATGAGGGACATTTCTATCCTTACCGGGTTGCTTGTTGAGGGTTTAGAGGTTGTATGCCTTCTAGATGTCCATGATCCATCACTTCCTCATCTTGAAGTCTCTTCCACCTCCCAGACTTCTTATTAAATCCGCCATCTGCTGAAATGGTGGAGGAACTTTTCTGAGGGGGTTCTTTTCCACCATCCACCGGGAGACATATAGAGTTCTTGTGGGTTCTTCTTTTCCATTTTGTCTTTTCCTCATATAGATGTTTTCCATGGGCATGTTCCTCGACCCAGGGCATTTTACGCGGCTGATCCCGAGGGGTCCAGTTGACCACCGTCGACACAACGAGCATCTGTGTCTCATATCATGAGACACACATATGATAAAACAATTCACATTGGCCCATACATCCATACTCACAAAAAATGTATATTTTATACAGTAATATGAGTTAATTTACAATTATCAATGGGTCTTTTACCCTGATTTTTACAAAATACATAACAAAGGCCATATATATGGCCATTTCTTCGTCTCTAAGAACTGGTGTGTCCCGTCCCGGGTGAACCGATTACTTGAAATAATTTTCCCTTGATAGGGTGAGCAATGCCCAGTAGTAGAATTATCCTACATGAGTTACTTCCCACCTAAGTGCACATGCAATGACACACCAAACATTCAAGCAAAACATACATGCTCCTACTCAAATGTCTACATGATATGGATGAGAATGTGACCCACCCACTCCCATGTCATAAGAGCCCTCAGCGTGACTCCCTCACGTACTAAGCCAAATGTGAAAAAAACATCGTTTTCGAAACAAAAGATTTTTTGTTCTCGAAAGCATCATACCGAGTTTTGGTAAATATATTGGACTACCCTCCGAAGCGAATTCTTGGATCATTTTTCAAAGCAGGTCGTAGATTCGACCTCAGAGGATAGAGCTACATTTGGATAACTCCTCAGAAGGCGAATTCTTGGAGAAGAAATCTTCCCTTGAGGTCTTTTCACAACCATTTTCCATACTCTTTTCCGTGTCACATTACTCTTTGCCTCTAGGTTCCAGTTGCATATGAAATGCAATATGTCATTTCTAACAATTCATGTTAATATATTAATCATGCATATACTAATCGAATTTATCCACAATCATCATACATGTTAATATATCAAGCATGCATAAGTATATTAACGAGCAACATCAACATACCATGGAAAATTTTAATTGATACATATAATTCTCCTCCATGCACAACCCATGTTAATACATCATACAACATACATTAACATGTCATATTCACATTGCATGTTATTCACACAAGCCATAACACACAACCTAACTGGCCAGCACTAACCTGCTCAATTGGCTAATGTCCTCCATAGGAACATGGCTGCAATCTTGACTCAATGGAATTTCCATAGAGTCTAAGAACACCCAAAACGGAGTTTGGAGAAGTTATGACCTTAGAAGTTAGAGGTCACACATAACTAGAGCGGTTCTACCTGAACAGCCTACCTTACTTGCCAGGAGCCTTGCGGCCAGATCAGTACACACACTACCCTCAGCATCGGTTGGAATCTTGACTCAATGGGGTTTCCATAGAGTCTAAGATCACCCAAAACAGAGTTCGGACAAAGAAGTTATGACCTTCTGAAGTTGGAGGTCGCATATGACTAGGCAGTCTTACCCGGACATCCTACCTTACTTTCTTGGGAGCCCCTTTCTGGCCAGCTCCAGTACCCACTGCCCTCCAAAGGCATTCGGATGGAAACTTGACTCAATGGTCTTTCCATAGAGTCCAAGAACACCTGAAACGGAGTTCGGACTAGAAAGTTATGATATTAGAGTTGGAGGGTACACATGACTGGGCGGTCCTGGGATAGCCTGCTTTCGAGCCCTCTCAGCCAGATCCAGTACCCAATGCCCTCCATAAGAATACGGATGGAATCTCGTCTCAATGGGCTTTCCATAGAGTCCAAGAATACCCAAATCAGAATTCGGACGAAGAAGTTATGACCTTTCGAAATTGGAGGTCACACATGAATAGGCAGCCCTACCCGGCTAGCCTACCCAACCAGCACTAACCTGCCGGAACTAACTGGCCTGATTTTTCAATGTCCTCCAAAGGAACATGGATGAAATCTTGACTCAATGGGCTTTCTATGGGGGGTCAAGAACTTGGGTGAAATTCCCGGAAGAAGAAGTTATGACTTTCGAGAGTTGGAGGTCACACATGAAACTAGAGCGGCCTTGCAGAGCTAGCCTACCTTACTGCTGAATGCTCCTTTAGGCGGGGATCCGGCTGCTTGCCCTCAAGGAATCAACTGGGAACTTGACTCAGTGGGCACTCCATGAGGTCAGAACACAGATCGGAGGTTCGGACAAGGGAGTTATGACCTTCGAGTTGGAGGTCATGCATGATCCCTTGGGATGAGACTTGTCCCAAGGGGAACCATCAGGAGTGACCGTCGGGGTGAACCCATCTGGGGCTGGCTGAACCCATCTGGGGTGAACCCATCTTGGGTGACCCCATTTGGAGTGAACCCATCAGAAATTTACATTTGTACCCATCGGGGGCCCGACTAAGCCTAAGCCGGTTGACCTTGACTAAGGCTGATGCAGTGACGGACCCGTAACTTGAAATTTCTGAGAGGTTCGATTTGAGAAATTAAAAACTATTTGTCAGAGTTCAACGATTTGGCTAAATTTTTAACTGAAGGACTCACTACCAAAATCCTTTGTTCCTACCAAAGGCTTCAATTCTAAAGTCAGATTAATGTGTGCTTGCCATAATATGGCGCTTCCCATGGTTAACCACCTGACCAAACATTCCCGCCAGGCGAGACAAGCCACCTTCATTGCATTTAACTACAACACATAAAAAATGGCACGCGGGACAATTGCTTAGTCCCACACGGTAGTCGGACTGTCGCGTCGCAGATCTCGAAATCCTCCGGCACACTATCCCGAAAGTCTTGGGACGGTTCCACGCGGCGCTCACGGCTTCATAACCCGTACCATTTAGATGAGCGCCAAACGAAAAATTAAACGAGTAGGGAGAAAACCCACACCTCTTGGGTTTTGTCAAAACTCCCCAACTCCAGTCTCTATCGCAGACCCCTTGCGTGAGGGTTAAACTCTTCCTCTTGCTCGCTGGCAAGTGGGTTCGATCGTCGGAAATTTAGAAGATGTGAGAGTCCCTCTCTACAAACTCTCTCTTTTTCTTCCTCTTTCTTTTCAGCTCTTTTCTTTTCTCCCATCCCACTGCTTGGTCCAAGATGAGCTAAGAGCTTGTCCTTTCACTTGCCACATGTTTAATTTCTCATTGGCTCTTAGAGTTTCCACTTGTCTCTTGTATCATCCCTACATGGTTTACTCGATGACATGATGTCACGTATACTTTATAACCCATGCGAAGCTCGTTGTGACTTGCTCACGGCTTGACATGCGTGATGTGAGCCACTTAACTTACGCCACATGTCGCAAGTCACTCACCGGTCGCGCCGAAGCGTGAAATTCCGCATCTTGGAAGGTCGACGGTAGCTAGATTTCTGGGGCGATTCGATGGTGAAATGCGTTTCGTCATCCAAAAGTCAAAGAAAATCGATTTTGACTGAATTTTACCGTTCTACCATTTTTCGAAAATTCGGATTTTCAGGGGTTTCACATTTTCCATTAGGTAGCCCTATGCTTTGGGTACCATTTTCCTAGCCTCCTTATACTAGGTCATGGGCAAGTATGTGACTGAGGTACCTTACGATAGGGTAAGAGGAGCCCTTTGGTTTGTACAGATCTGGCTCTTTGCATATTTCCCTGAGATATCAGGTGTTGATTCTTTCCCCTCAATGTCTTTGGGGCTTAGCGCAACTCAATCCATTAGGACTATATCTACAGATGTGGCGACCCCAGAGCCCAGTCCGACCTAGTTGGGGGATCATGACCTCAACCCCGGGGCACCGGCGGCCATGATCAAATCCATTTAAATTCATATAAGTTTTCGTTTCTAAAATCTTTGTGGAAGCCGGTTTCAATTTAAAAGGCAAGGCCATAAACATTTACATTCAATAGGCCCATAACATTTAACAAATACATTTACAATGAAGGCGTTCAAACCTTTTCAAATGATTTACAAAATAGATGTTCAGAGTTCAAATTGTTTTTACAAAATATCAATGTTCAAAACAAAATTGAGTGAATGCATATGTCGGAGCATACTTCGCAATTCTTTCTTTATGACTCGACGCTCCTCGATCTTGCCTTTTGTCCTGTTAACTCGGTACCTACGCATTGATTAAAACAATACGCTAAGCATTTTCATGCTTAGTGGTTCTATACAATTCCATTCTTCTGTTTCAGTTTGAGTCAAATTATGAAGGTTTACTAAACAAACTTTCAAATCTTTTTGGATGATCAATGTCAATACAATACATATACATATTTCATATTCAATCATTTATGGTTCATTGATCATCATAAATATACACTTTCATATGTTATAAATCCATTTATAAACAAAATCCATGCATTTCACAATGCTCTTTTCATTTCAATTTGCAATCATTTTCAATATCAATTTGTCAACAATCTCAAAATCCAATTCGAGTTCACGCCCTTAACAAATTTAACCTATGTTTTTCGATACACGGGATATCGGAATCAACGGCATCGTCAGTTGGGGCTGCGGGACGGTAAAAATGGTTTTTATAACATGAAATGCGGTCCGCATTGGAGCTCTTGGCCCCAGTTATTAAAAAAAAAATCGATTAGTGAACACTACCGATACGGTCCATTTGAGTACGCTAATCGGGTGACCGCGTCAATCTGATCGTTTACAATCTTTGCTATTTTGACCCTATTGGTATACCAATCCTATCCCCTTCATACGAACTAAAGCAGTTAACATTCGGTTAAAAGCGTTCAAATATTTTTATAACAACATATGGTACAATATGTACCATTTGTATAAACGGTTCATTTCAATACTCACATGCAATTTTCATTTTTCCAAACATTTCACAATCGGGAAATTTCTTAGATCAATTAAAACAATTCAATATGCTTTTCTTATGCATTTACAACAAATAGTTCAAATCTTAAAACGAGAATAGGAGAAGATAGAACAAACCAAAATCGTCACTTTTATTCCAATCTTCGAATCTAGAAGCTTCAATAAAGGGCTTTCCTCCTCGTCAGCCCCTATTCAAATACAATGACAATCATATATTAGTAGGTTATTCTAGGAGTTTTTGGTCAGGGTTTATGTCTACCCTATACCCCTTCACTTGAAAATTTTTCTAGGGACACATTTCTCATGCTTCCTTCAAGAAACTTTTAGCTCTATGAGTCTATTTTTAGTAAAAATTGGAATCATCTCATTTGGATCACCCAAACTCAAGTTACAACATTTTAATGTCAAACTAGTCAGTATGCCCAACTCACTCGGTTACCTACTATCATTCCCAATTTCAAGGGTCTTAACTCCATAAATTGGTAATAGTTCCTCCTACACATTTGAAGCTATGGTTCTAATATTTCTTCTCCAACTGGGAGTCATCAATTTGGATCACCAAAACTCAGTTATTGCATTTTACATCAGACTACTCAATTTGCAAAGCGAGTGTCAATTGTTCTTGCACATAGCTCCACTTTGACAAATTTATGGGAACTTTGGGGTTACAATTTGCATACACTTCCTTCAAGTAAATTATTCCCCTAGAAGTCTATTTTACCCATAATTTGGAATCACTCAATTTGGATGAGTATAACTCAACTTATGGCCAAAACACTATAACAATACCCAAAGCAGGCATAACCCGTGAGGCTGCAGAGCTCACCTTTAAGCCTTCTTGTTGGGAGCCTTGAAACTATAATTTGCTCCTGGTCCCTTCTATACATTTGTAGACCTATATCTTGGTTCTTTGCAATTAGAATCACTTCATTTGAGTGATTATAACTTAATATATAGCAACTTACAAGAGCAGGGGTTTTGACAAAATTTTGACAACACTTCCCCTAGCCCACAAACATTACACAAAAAACCAATCCAACCAACAATACTCTTCAAAAACTGAACTAACACAACCACAAAAACTCATTTACAACCAAAACAAATTTGGGGTTTCCCCAACATCAAAATCAAGATGAAGCTAGGGGTTTTGTTTCCTTGCCTTAGCCTCTTCAAATCTCCACTTTTAAGTTGCTTGATCCTGAAAGGAGCAAGAAATGGAAGAAACCCCACCTAGAACTTGATCTTTCCCACAAACCTAGTCTCTTTCTCCCCCCTTTTCTCATCTCCTTCTCTCAAAAACGGGATTGCTCAAGGGCCGACTCCCAAATACCACATTTTGGTCTTTTATCCTCATTTAAGTGTAAAGCCATGTTTGGCGCTTCCACCTATTCTCATTTCTCATTTTTTGGTCTTAAGTCACTTATTTTCATAAGGCCTTGTTTAGCCACAAAAAAAAAAAAAAAATGCATTTCTTTTGACTTAAGTTCTCCCTATTTGCTTTATAGCCCATATTTCATTTTATTTGCACTTCAACTCTCATATTCACACTTAGACATATAAACTTATTTATAATTGACCCTTAGGTCTTCATTTTACAAATTTCAAATTTTCCCTTTACACTTGGGTAAATTTAAGGTCCAAATCAATTCTCATTTAGCATATAATATTTACTGTTTTGGCTTTGCAACACTTATAATATTTTAATCCAACATTCATTTAACAATTCTCGGGAAAATACCCAAGTTGGCTCAATTTATGGAATATATAATAAAGTACAAAAATTATGATTTTGGGACCATTCTAATGGGGACTCCCTTTCTTAACCTAAGCAGCGAGATCGCTCTTTGCCTCACCTGTACTTGAAGCCTGACACTATTTCTAGCCTGTCTTGGCAGTAGACCTTGAGTTTTTCTACCCCCTATTTTCTGGATTTTAAATATCCATCAACATTCCTCAGCACAATTTGTAAGGTCATGATCTCTAGGGGTTGTTATGCTTTTGCCCCTCAATTGTCTTCTTCTTTTGCAGTTTTCTTAGCCTACTTACCACAGCATGGGCCCTTGATTTTAGTTTTACTAGGTTTATGCCATCATTTCCTTCTTTACCCTCGGGATCACCTCTGCTTGACCTTCGAGCATCTCCGGAGTTAGCCAATAAAGTACGGCTTAAAGTTGCACGAGATTTAAGCCCAAAGTTTTAGCTAAAAACATCTCCCGGCGGTGAGCATCTAAAGTTCCATATATCCTAAATCTATTCTAATTTTACCCTTTCTCTTCCTTAATAATTACATCATGTACCCTCATTCATTTATATCACTTCATACACTATAAAATTGATTTAAAAAGATAAATAAATATTTAATTAAAATTTAAAAATAAATATAAAGATTCAATTAAAAATAAAGTAGCCTTAATAAGCTAATTAAATCAATAAAAATAAATAAAAATTTGAATTAATAATTTCAATAGTTGAACTTTGGAGTTACAAATATTAATTAATTTTAAAAAATTTGTACTTCTTATAAAAATAATGAAAAATAATTTTGCTAATTTTCTCAAATCATCATAGGGTTATAAAAAGTAGAAGTAAATCTTGATGATTTAACATGTCACTAATAAATTAATTAATATCAAAATAAAACATTTTATTTTAAATTATTCACAAATATAATTTATGGTTTTTTCATTTGTAACTACTATTTTTATTTATAATATTATAATTGAAAATAATTAAAGTGTATAAAAAATATTTGTAGGCTAATAAAAAATAAATTAATTCATAACTCAAATAAAACGTTTTATTTTTAAATTTGTATTTTAAATTATTCACAAAAAATATGATTTATGGTTTTTCATTTGATAATATTATTTTTATTTATTGGGTCAAAAGAAGAACGGCGTCCGTTTAGCTCTGAAGGATTTTTTTGTAAGTGCGGGGTACAGAAAGCAAGCAGTCATTTGGACAAGCAGGGTTCAAAACGGCGTCGTTTTTGTTCTGGTGAGCAAGAAATGAAATCGTAAAGCACGACGCCGTTTTGAATCCTCACGAGACAAAGCGGCGTCGTTTTGCGACCCTCTTCCCCCGACATCATGTACCTTTGTTGGGTGGGTCTCTTTTTGCGAGACGGGGCGAGGGCCGCTGACCGGCGGCCGCTGGGGTGCCCCGAATGGAGGAGCTCACGTTATTTCGGAACCAGCGGCGGCGCGTTAGCGCGAGACAATGACTGCGGCGGCAGCTGCGGCCGCGTTGCGGCGAGGCGAGAAGCGGCGGGTTGGCTTTCCTCGTTTCTTTCCTTCCGCCCAGATTGTTTCTTACGATTTCCCTCCGTCTTCAAATGGTTGTATGAAAATCGTTTGGAACTTTGCTATTTATTGAATTTTTGTTTCGATTGTTGGTTCACGTCACTGTGTGCATCGATTTTGTAAAATGGCGTTTGATTTCTTGGTTCACGGGTGTGCATCTGATTTTGTTGTTTTGAATCTACTGTTTTTGGAGGAAATGCCATTTTGGTTTTGTTGGATTCGGAGTTTTTGGTTCGGTTTCTTGAGTTGCAGATTGTGATTTTTTGCTTCCAACGGCTATAATTTTGAGGGTAGGATTGGGTTTTGCACCTTATAGTTGATGAACAGTGATCAGCTATATTTGCCCAAATTTAGCTGATAATTGTTCATCAGCCAAATTATAGCTCCCGGTATTGCTCCACTGCTGGAGCTGATTTTTTTCCCTTTAGCATCTAAATTTGGCTTTTGCTGGTGGTTTTGCTCTACTGCTGGAGTTGCTCTTAGTAGAGCAATTGACCCGATCTTACTATACTCATACCTATGGCCTCAAGACTATTATGTTGTCAGACTTGGAATCCTTCTCAACCTAGTGGTCTATCAAATTTGATGAGCTTATTAGTTCCTGCCCTTCTTCCTTAGGTACATGAATCTATGTTCATTGTTTCTTGCATTCAGCTCTTTGACTTTCACCTTGAGTTCTAACTTTGTCTTTCGTATGTAGGCTTTACTTCCTTTTCTAGCAGGCCCATTGCAAAATTGAAGAAAGGGGTTGGATAGTCTAAGCCTCTTACTGCTAAGCCCAAGCAAACTAAACTGGTTGTAGTGAAGAATACCTTCTCTAAACTCGGTGATCTAGGGACCAGCTCAAGCTTTGAATTTTCCGACATCTGAAGATGATCTTATAGAGATTGAAGAGGTCGAAGATGAGGGATCGGTACAAAGGGAAATGATCAGCTTTTCTGATAATGAATCCAAAAAGCAAGATAGTTCAGCGGCATCTAAGGGAGGTCATTCCTCTAATGACCTTTTAGAATCTAAAGAAGGCTATTTTTCTTCTAGACATGGCTCCATTTGGCAAACTCCTCCGACCCTTTCACCTTTAGTTCCTCCGGTGAGGACTTTACCTTTCCTTTACTCCCTTTTTATCAACTTTCAGGTTCCTTACCTTTTTCTTTCTCAGGTCTCTCCTTGGTCTACTTTGCATCTTAAGGCAAGAGTAGTTCCTTCATTGGATCTTTCCTTTCTAGAACAAGCCACTCCTCATGTTGAGCCGCCATCCAGGACTCTATCAGGCGGGGATATGTTGTTGCACGCTCATTATTAACCACTACTGAGCTTAGACCTTCTCTCTTTATCCACTGTCTAAAAAAAAAAAAAAAGCCTTTTCACGCGGCTATGGCAATACTACAAATCCACCCTTCTCTTACGATCACTAAAGTGGGGCTTTCATTTTTGCAGGATTATAAATCTTGCTCTATGGTATTTTCTTATTAGTGGGATATAAGTGATAAATCCTATAAGTTGGGATGAAATAAGTATGAAACAGAGCTATATACTAACTAGAGCATCTAGAGATTAGAGGAAGTAAAAGTTAAGTAGCATGCCTAGGAAGAGCGAATCGGATAGTTAGCTAAAGAAATGGAAAGGGAAAAAGCCAAGTTGTGTTCTCTAATGTGACATGGTGAGGTTCTTCATGCTCATGGCCTAAAACACCAGCAAAAGACTATTTCCTTGGGTGATTTTCTATCATTTATGAGGGGAAAGGCTGTTGATTTGACCTCCGATTAGCCTTGAATTAATGCTTCCCACTAAGAGTGAAGGTGGGGTTACGGGACTCTTTGGGAAATCTTTTGATTTTCTAAGATCGATCCCTCGACACCCGGGCGTAGTTCTTGGTTTTGAGCATGGCCACGAGCATTGGCGCATTACCCCATACTAGCTCATCTCTTTTATATCTTACCATCATACTTTTAGGTAAGTTGAATAATCTTCAACATCTTACATTTTCTTGATTAAGTGGCAATTAGCCAACCTTCTTTGATTGTTATGTTGGGAACTCATTGACAATTGCACATATGCACTACTGTATCTGTATGAACTAGTGGACCAAGGTGGCACTAGGCCTACCTTTGGATAATGTCATATCCACTTTGAACTTGTTACACGTGCACCACAACGCGACATTTACATTAGTGGACGGACCAAGATGACACTAGGCCTACCTTTGGATATTTGTTGAAATTTTACTTTAATTAATTCTTGAATGATTATTGCTGTTGGGACAGGTACATTTTTTAGGATGTTATATTCCCTCAATTTGGTGGCCATAAGGCCTACTTTATATATTTATTGTTATTGGGACCGGCTTGATAAAAAACCAAAACCCCTTTTCCTAAACCATGGCCAAAGGCCTACTTTACCTGACTCGCCTCAACTATTAGATCCCCTTTTAAGTTTAGAATAGCTATGGAACCTAATTTGTCTTTATGCATATTGTATAATCTTTGGAAGATATATGCACCTGGGATCCCATTACTTAAAATCCTAATGTGTTCATCCAAGTAGTGCACATGTACCAATTTTCCAACTTCATAGTGGTTATGAGGTTTTTATCACTTGGTCGCGATGATATAATAGGTCAATTCTTTCGAAATCTTTGCATTGGTCGTGACCACTAAATTTTGAAAATAGTGACTACATAAGAGGTTCATGGTCGCAACCATGAATTATTTGTGGTCGCGACTACATTTGCAAGATGTTGAAAAGCATTGACTACAAAGATGTTCCATGGTCGCGGCGACTGCAGTGTTGAAAATTGTGACTATATAAGAGGTTCATGGTCATGACCATGAATTGATGTGGTCACGACTACAGTACAAAGTGCTAAAAACGGTGATTGCATAAGAGGTTCATGGTCATGACCATGAATTGTTGTGGTCGCAACTACACTGCAAGATGCTGAAAACAGTGACTACAAAAAAGGTTCATGGTCGCGACTACACTGCAAGGTTCATCACACAAGGTGCCATAGATACGACTACATCGAGCATAACTGTCATGGTCTTCAATCATCTCTTTGGGTCATAGTCACAACCATGAATTGTTGTGGTGAAGCTATATTTGCGGCTTACATAACTTCTTCATTCATTGTTCAAATTGCTTTATTTTTTTTCTTATTTTCTTCATTTCTAACACTTGTATTTGAATGTGCAGTGGCTACAAAGCCCACTTTCCTTTACTCCAAGGAGGTCTTATTCCTCAATCTTAAAGTGATTCTAAGACCTTTTCATTCATTTATCATTTCATTCCTCAATCTAAAGTGATTATGATACCTCTGATGAACTTGTCCAAGTGCTATATTTGGGGAAATATGTGTACCCGGTGGCCCTGAAGCGCCTACCTTATTTTGAATATTTCCACCTGATTCCCAGTCTTGATGTGATCGAGAAGTCTTCCTTGAAGCGATCGATATGGAGCTTTTGACCAAATTTGTGTTTTTGAGGGTGAAGTGGCCAAGGGACGGTTGTTGCCTCAAATCCTATCCTTTGTAACTGGTCTCATACTTATTTCTCCAATCACTTGCAAAATAGACTTGGGACCTATCCAAAGAGGGAATAAGAACCCTTAGAGAAATCGGTGTGTTGGTGAATGCAATGGCCAAGAAGCCACTTTATCACTAGATCATCTCATATTTCTCCAGTCCTAAAGTGGTCATGGAACTTGCTTTTGGAGAATTTATGACACAACAAACCCATTCTTAGGGAAAAGCTTTTATTTAGGATCAATAGAAATCACAAAGCCTACTTTCCTTTCAAACCATAAGCTGGTACATATTTTCCCAAATTTTAAAGAGGTGAGAAGACCTACTTTATTAATTCAAAAAACATTGAGGGTATATCAAGTATGACATTAGGGAATACAAAAGGTTTTGACATTTGGTATTACAGGAAAGCATCCATGCCTTTAGAATAAAACGACTTCATTTTGGGATTGACAGTTTCTGATCAAAGTCAGCCGGATCTCATTTTTGACCCCATTATTCCCTCATTCCTTGAGTTGGCGGTCTGTTGTAGCTGAGAAAGTATTTTATGGTGCTTTGTGTGATGGAATGATACGCCCGGGCGCGTGTAGTGGAAACTGGGCCATGATGGGCGCGGTGGTCCACCACCGCGGGGATCAGAGACGATTACGGTCTGTCTTGACTGCGATGTGGGACTTCACGCCAGCGGACCGCTGCCCGAAATCTTTGCTTGACGCTTGCGGCGGTCACTTTACTTTTTGGATCGCGGTGATGCGTTCGCGTTTGCCGTCTTCTCGTCGTTGCGCCGGGGTTGCACCATCATCGCGGCCTGCATATCGTCTTGAGATTAAGGTCATTCTACCTAGATACCCTTAAAAAATGAACTACCACCTCCATTGGGAGCACTACATCCTGCCCATAGGTTTGAGAATAAGGACTTACCCTTATAGAATATCTTTTAGAAGTTCTATAAGCCCATAAGGTCTTAGATAAAATTATGTGTCAATCTCTAGGATTATCCTCCAGCATCTTCTCCAGGATGCTTAACAACACCTTATCAGAAGCTTCTGCCTACGCATTTGCTTGGGCATAAAAGATAGTGGATCTGATGAGTTTAATACATAGTCCTTGGCAAAATAAGTCATCTCATCCCCAGTGATCATGGTGCCTTAGTTGGTTGTAATGGACTATGGAATTCCAAATCTATGAATGATCTGCTTCTTGATAAATTGGATCACATTCTTCCGCTCTACCTTCTTGAGGGTGCCCTACACCCATTTAGTAAAGTAGTTTGTAGAAACTAAGATGAAGTTGTCCCTTTGATGAAGCTGGGTGGATTTTCCGAATTAAGTCCATGGCTCATCCTCTTAAAGGCCATGGGTTCTGGTCAGTGGAGTTTCACGACGGGTATCCTCACATGTCTTTCCATACTTTTATTGTTGGTATCCCTTAGAGTAATTGATGTAGTCACTTAGGATGGTTGGCCAAAAATAGCCATGTCTCCTAATCAGCCATCACATTTTTATCCCATCTTGATGGGCTCCACAGACCCCTTCATGCACTTACTTCATCACTTCCATGCTATCTGGGAAGGAAAAGCATCTAAGCAATAATCCATCGAGTCCTTTTCTGTATAATTCCCTTTCCAATAGGACGGTTACGTGATTGAAGAAAACTCATTATTCATAGATTACCTAACTATTAGGATGTTTTAAATACTCTCTGATCTTAATTCTCCAGTCTCTTACAACATTTGCATCTATATCAACGATTTTTAATCTGATTCCCCTGTCATAAATTGAAGGGTGATTCTTCTTTCCTATCACAATGAACTTATGAGTCAATTCTTCACTCATCTTCACACATGAGGCTACTTGTCTTGGCTGTCCTTCACAATTAGATTCCTAAACATTCAAAATCCCTTGTGATGGAAAGAATCTAATAATTGAGTAGAAACTTGAGTGTAATAAAGGGTAATAGTAATATTGCACATTTATATTTGATTGCCGCGAAGCACTAATTGAGAGTCCCCAATGATATGTACCTCTTATGCTCCAACTTCTAACAAGATCTCCAAACCGATCACTAAAGCCTCATATTCAACTTGATTGTTGGTGCACTTGAAGGCCAAGTTGAAAGATAAGGTAGTCTTTATCCCTTTTGGTGAGATGATTACTATCCCAACTCCAGCGGAATTCTCCGTGCTAGAGCCATCAAACTTAAGAATCCAAGGCCATCTTTCTATTTCATATATCCCTAATTCCACATCCTTTTCTGGTTTGATTTCTAATGAAGGATGATCATGCAGAAAGTTAGCTAAAGCTTGCCTATTGATTGATTTTTGTGGAAAATAGACCAAGGTGAACTCTGACAAAGCAAGGGACCATTTCCTAATTTGTCCAGTGATTAAGGGTCGTCTTAGCATGTATTTGATCAAATCGGTTTAGGATACCACATGCACTTGAGACTTGATCAAGTAATGTCTCAATTTCGTACATGCAAAGTATAGGGCCAAACACAACTTCTTAATGGGGAGCATACCTTGTTTCCTCTTGAATTTAGGATCTACTTTCGAATGAGTCGACAACTGCTTTCGTGGCTTTATACTTATTATTTTACATGCCCTTAAGCATCTATCTGACTAACGTAGCTAATATATAGAGTTTAATTGACGACCCTGCAAAGGTGGCGTGTACATGAAGCTTAGAAAGGTAGCCTTTGATTCCATCAAAAGCTGCCTGTGTTCTTCCTCCCATTTAAACTCTTCTACTTCTTTCAGCTTGATTAGGTCAGAGAATACCTTAGTCTTCCTCGTTAGATTAGAGATTAACCTCCTTTACCTGACCTAAGAACTTATGAAGTTCTTTCTTATTTTGAGGAGCCTTGGCTGAAATGATGGCCTTGGCTTTGTTTTGATCCACTTCCACTCCTCTTTGGTGAACCAAAAACCCTAAAAAAAAATTGGCTTTAACTCCAAAAGCACATTTGAGTGGATTGAGTTTTAGTTGATGAAGTCTCATTCTTTCAAAACTTTTCATTAAATGATTCATATGTTCGGTGACCTTCTTAGATTTAACCACAATGTCATCCATATAAATCTCCATGTGGTGGCACTCACTGATCGCCGATGGGATTGCACTAGCGTTCTTGAACCAAAGGAATGACCAAATGATTAAAGCGTTCTAAGAACATAACACAGAAATTTGAAGCGAGTCTTAGATATATCATCAACAACTATTAGGAATTTGGTTATACTAAGCTGTCCATGAGAAGGACAATAATTCATTATATGATTAGGTCGACTAACATGTCATCAATAGTATTTGCATGTCTTTAGGAGTAGCGACATTTGAAATCTAAGTATACACAAACTCCGTTTCCCGTTCTTAGTAACCCCATCACGGGGACAATACCAACCTTGCACACATACCTTGTAGGTATGATGAATTTGACCTTCAAAATCTTCTCAATCTCGTCCTTTACCTTCAGCTCTACATCATTGGACATTCTTCTTGGTGGTTGTTGAAAGGGGTGGAACTCTGACTTGATAGGCAAGCGATGTTCCACCAAGCTCTTGTCCAACCTTGACATCTCGTCATAATTCCAAGCAAAGCAGTCTTTGAACTCTTGTAGTATTGTGATAATCCCTTCCTTCAAGTCAAAAAGCAGAAACAAACTAATATAACTAATCCTCGGCTCCTCCACAGTGTTGAGGTTCACTTCCTCCATGGGGTCGTGTACTTGAGGTCGCGTGTCTTCAAACTTAGGAGAGGCTTGCTCCAAATCCTCCATCTATATTTCTTAATCTTCTTCATATACATCCCCTTCAAAAATCATCTCAACCCCATAGGTGTCCTAGAGGTGCTCTTCTTTAATCCTTTCCACAATCTACTTCATTTTCATTTTGAATATGGCAGTTGTAGTTGCTACCTTTTCCTTTTTAGAGTAATCAGACATCATCTATGCTCAATGATTGGACCACTTCATTACCCTTCCCAAATAGTAAGAATGGGTGAAGAGAGGACGACACATACCAGTTAGCATGAATCCAGTCCCTCCCTAGAAAAATGTTGTAATTTGTAGTGGAGTCTATCACAAAGAAGGCAGATAATGAAGTTTTGTTGCCATTGGTGATGTCTATAGGTAGTATCCCCAAGGTCTTAGATACTTCTCCGGTAACGGCAAACACAACCACCTCTATTTATATCAGATCACTAATGCTCCTTCCTAGAGCTCTCAACATCCTCAATGGCATTAGATTTACCGCTGATCCATTATCTATCAGTACCTTGGATACCGGTCTGCCATTGAGATGGGCTATTACGTACAAAGGATTTATGTACCTCATCATTTCCACAGAGGGATTCTCAAGCATCACCTTCTGGGGTTTGCATTCTTCAGAGGATTCTTTGGTGACCCCACTATGGCCCTCATCTTCCTTTGTCACAAGGTGCTTTTCCCTTCTACCTCCACTAGGCCTTCCTCTGCCTTTTTTAACTTGAAGATAGCTATCAATGTTAAAGAAACAGTGGAACAATTTAAAGAAATAGAGATTTCACCCATTAATAAGGCTTCTAAGTCCATTACTTCATCTACACTACCCATTGACTTCATAACCTCAGTAGCTTTCCTCTTAAACTTTGTTCAAGCTAGTAACTTAGATTTCATTCCTTTACTTTCTCTAATTCCATGGCCTCCTCCAAGAGTGTTTTATCATGTACATCAATGAGTTACCTTCTATTAGCTGCTCTTTGCCCCTACATCCTCCTCTTTTATGTCCTGGAAAACCTTTGGAGAAATTTTTAATGCACATACCACTGTAACACCAGTCAAGAGGGTGTCACCGGTATGTGCTCAGCAAATATGAGCACCAAGGGCTTCCTTAATTAGTTTGGTACCATAATAGAATTTTTTAAAGTTGTTTTTAAGGGTGAAATTATAAAGGATTCAAAGAATTGTGGCGCTTTTGCGATTAAAGGAAAGTGGAGGGTGAAATTCCAATTATGGAATTTTAAAGGATTAATAATAATAAATTACCAAAATAGTTGGGAAGCCTAGAAAATTCTCTAGATCTCGGATGTGAGAAATGAATTTGCTTGTAGTTAAATTCGTCTCGCTAAATCTAGTGACCCAGAAAAGTTTCGTCAAATTCTGAGACAGTCGGAATATTTTACGAATTTACAGTGATAAGTCGCCCGAGGACTTCGGGGGATGAGATTTTTTATAAAAATCTCGGAAATTCGAAAAATACCTTGAGTTAAGAGTTCATTTAAAATAATTGAGCTGAAAAATAAAGATTTTCGAGATAGAAATGGACCCGAATGGAACAATAGAAATCGTATATGAAAATAATAATAATAATTAAAGAAAAAAAAAAAGAAAATCAAAAAGGATAAAAATCAAAAGGTAGTGTGTGGGTCGGACGGAGAGAGATAGAGAGCAGGTGGGGAGAATTTGTTTATTTTTATTTTCTTTCTTGTTCTCCTCGGTTATGGGGTGGACCCGTAGGCTTTCATCGGACCCGGAAGGAAAAGGATTGGACTACGAAGAAAGCTACGCATGGAATGCCGTCTTGGTCTTTTGTCAAAGCTTTAAAGGTAGAGAAAATTTGTCTACTTGGTATTTCAAGCCTAAGTTATGTAATGGCTTGAGAATTTTCTTAGAGGCCGTGAAGAGTCGTAAACTTTAGTCCCAAGTGCAGACGAGTTTAAAATTTTAGGAATTTTGGAATTTGTGTTCGGACGGTCGAGTACCGAATTGGAATTGTTTTCGGACATTCGGGTTGAATTTGAAGTGGTCGGACAGTGAACGAATTTTTCGAGAAATGGTATTTTAGACTACGGAAAGTCCCCAGTGAGTCAAAGTTTGCTAAAACGAGATAGTTTAATGGGGCATGTAATGTGTAGGGACATTTTGGTCAATTTCCGCATCATATTATCGATGTCCTTATCGGGAGCAGGACTAACACGTAAAGTTTTGTTTAGAATCGAAGTTCGTTCGATATAGTCACTTTGAAAGCCGTGTATGTTTTATGGTTAAAACGTTAAAGGCGGGGGCATTTAGTAATTTGAATGAATTGTGTAGGCGATTTGAGCATCAGGCGAGAATCTAGAGTGCTTGACAAGGGTAGCAGAATTAGTCGAGAAAAAGGTGAGTACTCAAAATCATTTTTCTAAAAAAAACGAAAGTGTTTAAATTACAAGTTTGTAAAGTGCTTTGAAATTATAGAGTTATAAAGCATTTTTACCTCCCATTATTTATCTTTCGGCGAGAAAAGTTTGATTTCGACATTTAAGAAGCAGTTTGGCTGGTTACGCCAAAACCCCTAGATAGCGCATTTCGGTTCCGTCGAGATGTATTTCGGATTATTACTGGCAATGTTATGGGATATTATGACTAACTATATTGCACGGTCGGCAATTGAGGGTTAGATCTGATATATATTTATATAGTGGTCGCCCTACGCACATTCGAGGTATATACTTAGCGCGCTTACTTGGTATGCGATGGGGTGTTGGTTACGGCGTTCATTGTGCTATATGAATCCCGCTGGTGTTCACCCGAACCATATTAGCGAGGGTAGTGTTCGGGGTTCACCATCGATGCCGAGGTTAGGGATTCAGGGCATCACGTCGAGGTATTTCGGAAATGGGTCATAGTGGTTGCAATTGCTTCGTTTCTTGTATAGCACTTTGGATATTAACCACCAGCGAAGCCGAGTTTTAAGCCGGCGAAATAGTTTTGAGCCGGTTTTCAACGAATAGTTTTTCGAAATGGTTTTCATAGCAAAAACTCGGGTTTCTCATAAACGGTTTTACGGCCATTTATGTCTGATTTTCATATTAGGAGGGTACAAGCGACGAACGGCGACATTTAGAACTTATAGTACTCCACTTGTGAGCGGATTTGGCTCACGGTTTTGCATTTTAAAATAATTTTTTCAGGTGGGTGTTGAAGCCCAGAAAGACCTTTCTAGAATCCTTAGTCTGAGCGTTGTGTTGTGATTATATATAGGAATAAGGTGTAAATTAAAAATAGTAAAAGTTAAAATGTGGCATTTTGTATATGGCAAATATCTTTTATAAAAATATGCATGCATGGTTTGAGAAGAAAAACAAGGTTGCGACAAAAAAATTATATTTAGTTGATCCTTATCACCTTAGTTTGATGAGGACGGAGGTCGCTTTATTGTTGTAGTTGGACATTTGGAAAACATTGGGGGTGTATTTTTTTATCACGGGTGATTTTGTAATTTTTGGGTTTTGACCACTTGAGTGGCCAGTCGTTATCTTTGCGGATTTCGTTAAATCTAAAGGTGTGATTTTGATAGAAAAGTGAAAAATTTTATAACCCACGTTTTCCAAATATAGTTTCAACAGTTTTAACGGCTTAACTTCGTAAGCAACGATTGGGACATTAACTGTTCTATGACTTGCATTGGCTTTGTTCTATCTTGGGAGAATACGTGTTATTTTATTCGGGAAGGACTGGAGGGTACGATGCCCAGCGAGCTATTCTATCTACATACCATAAAAACGGTTTTCTGCCTCTTGGACGTTGCTATAATAGGCGCTCTTCAAATAGATCATCTTAGAACATTCCGAACCCAGATATATCTTCTTTACGAAACCTGAAAGCGAACGCCATATTGTTGTTGGAAAGGGGAGGCTCTACTTTTGGGCAGTGTTGCTCTCCTGATAGCTTTGCCTAAACTTGGAGGACGACTCCTCCCATTTCATTTCTTGGTTAAAAAAAAATTGAGCCATTATGGATGGTTTGTTTTTTTATTTACTTAGAAACTTTCAACTGTTTCTCCAGACTTACTCTTCAGACTCTGACTACCACCAAAACTTTGTTTTCTCCTTGTTTCCACCCCTTGCCTTTTTTTAAAGGACAGAGAGCAGAAACTATACTAGTTGTTTTTGTTGGAGACTTGATGAGCCCAGATGTTGTGATTTCATTGACAAATGGCTTTTCCTGTATCTGTGTGTTTCAAAGACATTTGTGATGGATCAGGTTCCATGGCCGCCTGTTCGAAACTGGCGTTGTATAATGGAACTGTGTTCTCGACGATGATTTGAACCATGACCGGCTTTAACGTTCGGATGCGATCTTCACCGCCGGACCAAACTGTGTGTTCGTTGTGTTGTTGTTGTTCCGTGTTTGTGTTGTTGATGGCGCCTGAGTTTCGATGTCTGATATGAATGTCGTAATTTTCATGAATTCATATAATAAACTTATGCACCTACTTGCTTTATATAAGCGACTTATACTTTGTTCGAAGGGCTCCGTGGGAGTTACGGGAGCTTATACTTGGCAGGTACCCATGGGGAACTCTGAGTTTATACTTGTACGGAGGTGCCGTAGGTACATTCGGAGCATAACGTGTACATTACTTTACCACTCTTATTCGTTATTCGGACTCTTATCATATAAGCTGTTTGACTACCTAAACGTGTAAGAAATAGGTAGGACACGGCCTGATAAGTACGCACAGATGTATGGTCTGATGCGGGAATTATTAGAGTAGCACATAGCAAAGTCTTAGGAAGCAGCGACAAATAGTGTCATCGCACTGTCAGTAAGTATTAAATGTCTTTGAAGCACGGTCGAGTGTGATCGCACTAATTAGAAATAAAGTCACGCGATATGTATGCCTTCACGTAACGAGAGGTCTTGTGTCATTCAATATCCCGTCTTAAGCGGAGTCCTACAATTATATGTATTGAGAACACTATACTTATCATAGGAGCATTAAGTTTGCCAACATCAAACTCGCTTTGCTAGAAACATGATACGATCCTAATTTTTCCTTTTACCTTACAAATATGAATGGACCACTTTTCGTACACTTATAGGGTCTAATTAGTCAAATAGACAAGTCTCGAGCAACGAAAAACAAAACAAAACAAAACTGCAAAAGAAGTACCATGTTATGAGCAGTAGCTACAGCGGGCGTGTAGCGCTACGTTGCGGCGTAGACCTGTTGCGAAGTAGTAGGTTGCTCGATCTCATGCCAGGAGCTTGTGAAACCTCCCTCTGCGGCCTGTTTGCGGGCGTGGACTTACAGCTACCATGGGATCGCCCACGTAGGACAAGTACAGATTTTCAGTTTTGAGTCCATTTTCTAGAATCAGCAAAATCAAAAGAAAACTATAATGTCTCTCGAAAAACATCTCCCAGTGTGCATAACCTAACGAAACCAAACATAGAGATTGATCGGGTTTTCCAAACCAAACTCTAATACTTGTAAGGATTGGGATTGCTTCCTAACACCCAATAGGTATCCATACATCGCAAACAAGAATCCATTCTCGGAGGGATTCCTTACTCATCTTATACAAACTGGGGTTTTTCTGACCCGACTTTCAGCAAATCTAGGGTTATGATGAATTCACACAAACTAAGCCTACAGAAATGGGCAATAATATCATATAAAAGTCCAAAAATCCATACTAATCCATACTTATCCATACTTTTCTTGGCTTTCTTTCTCTTATTCTTCTTCTCCCTTTCTCTATGTTTTTTTTTGCTCTCCAAAATCCCCAAAATGAGAGACCCTAATTGGTGTTATCCCAATTTGGTCAAAATTTCATTTAATCTGATTTAGTCCTCAATTCCATATTGCACCTGACTTTGTATTGTTATATAGCATCATCTTTCTTATATTATGACTTTTTGTGTCCTGTTTGTGAGTTACAAATTCTGCATTTCCGGGTTTAGTTTTTCGTGTTTTGAATTTAAATTACGAAAAATTCAAAATTATACCTACAAAAAATACCACTAAGCATGTTGAAAATGAAAGCTAGGGATATAGGGTGTTACATAGCTGTATCTTAGAGAACATTCTCGAACTTGTGCATCATTCTCCCTTGGGTAATTAGGAACCAGCACTGGAAGGGTGGGGCACGCTTTAACCTTTTCTCTGAGTAGGAACAAACGTATCTGGGGTCATCTTGCCTTTTGGGGAAAGTCTCATTTCTTTAAAGAATCAGTTATGCTGCTCTGTTCCCTGTTGTATCCCCTTCACTGAATTTCTCCTTGATTGAGGATTTATAAACACTGCAGACTACTCATTTTTCAACTTATCAACACAAACTAGACAATTGGGACCTCCTTTCTTGGAGACTTTTCCACCTTCTTGGATTTTATCCATGCTCTTAGGTCGAAGCTAGTATTGTTGATTGGGTGATAAGTGGAAGGGATCCTCATTGATTACCGAAACCTCTTTTTGTTCAAGAACGGTATCCTTTTGTTGATCATGTTACGTATGACATTTACGAAACCTAACATGCATTAAGCTGATGCGGTTCCATATGGTACTTATAATAAGTCTTTCCCTTAGTTCATCTTTCTGTGGAATCGGTATTCTTTAGGGAAGGTAATGAATTTTCTTTCACAGGAAATCGAATATTTCACTACAATCTTTGCTACCTCAAAAACGGACACGCATGCAAGCCAGTTTGCTTCTTCTTCCACGATGATTACTTTTCCTACCAAGATGACAAGAATGAATGTCCATATAAGTAGATGAATCTACCATTGCAACTTTCTGGTTCACTTCTTGACAATAGGTTCCCATGGACTTCAACCTCAGGTAGCTTTCTTCCTTGACTGACTCCTCATATTCCGTCACCTTGGCTATAAGTTCCTTAAAAATCTCTAAATTCCATATGTGGAATTTTCCTTAACAATGTTTATACCTCTTTGGGCCATTTCACATTGCTGTCTTTGGAAGATGGATCTTGCATATGTTTCTCATCTTCTTGAACTGGGAGATGAAAAAATCAATGGTCTCCCCATTTATTTGAGTCACTTTAAACAATTTGGGGCTCGACCCCGAGAAGGCGGGTTTGGAATTGCCTTTCCATATCCTACCAACTTCGAATGGAGTTCCTTGACAATGTTGTATACCAAGAGAATCCTACCCCTGTCAAAGAATTAGGAATCAGTCTAAGCTTGAAATGATAGAAATTCCCATATTTAGCCAACTTCTCACATTGAACAATGAATCTAGCAACATGCTCCAATGTGGATTGACCATCCTCTCCATAAAACAAGGAGAAATCAGAGATCCTATACCCCATTAGGTAAGGGTTCTCCCTGAACTTCGGGCAGCCAATTTGCATGAGGCTTGGCTCATATAACTCTTGCACTGCCTCTCTGATTACTCCTAAATCTGGTCGGTTGCCCAGGCTGGCGAGGAACTTATTGAACTTTTGTCTACTCTTTGCCTTTCCTCCTACCCGGGCATGATGCCCCCTTGAGCCTCCATTGAAAGGAAAGCGCTAATAACCTAAAATTTGTGTAGAGTGGATTATTATGAGCAAAAATTCTCTAAGGGTTTGTGGCTTTGGCTGCATTAGGTCTTTCCCTTGCTACGTTATCCAGAGTAGTACAATCTCTCCTATAGGGAGGAAGGTATCTAGCCTCTGCCTCCATAGGTGAAACAGTGCTCCTGACGTCTCATAGGCTCTCGAATGCTCAATTCATTAGAAAATTGTCTTTTAAGCTTAGAAGCAACTTCCTGCCTTGGTTGCCTCCTTTCTCTAAGGTTCTCTATGATTGATTGAAACTGATGCTTCATTTCTTCCATAAAGGCAGTCATGATCACTCCCTGGCTCTTTATTTCTTGCATGAGAACTTGAAATTCATTAGAATTATTAAAGAAAGAATAGACACATCCACATTACCTGCACCCCTTCCTTTCACTTTTTCAATGGGGCTATTAGATGGATTCCCCTACCGTCATACTAGAGAACTCATCAGGTTTTCTATCTGTTCCACTAAGGCTAGAACTCCTCCTTCCTGTATTGCTTCTACAACATCAAATCTTGAGTCCAGAGACTCTACAGTTGTCTTACTTCTCAATTTTGGTGGCATTCTTCAGCAAAAATCCGGTCCTACCTAGTGTGCCCAAAATATGTTTTAGTGGATTTTCTAGTGGAATTCATTAAAACATACAAAAGTACAAAGATTGGTGAAATGTGCGGGCGTTCTAGGAAGTATAATTATTTCCAGGAACTAAGCGTACTGAAATCTAACTTGTAACCAAGCAAAAATGAATTTAGTTCTCTTGAAAGTTTCTATAATCTAAAGTAGAAAGAAATATGAAAATTAGATTATAGACTAAATTGATAGCTAAGGAAACTTAACAGACCATTTGGAAAAATATTAGAATAGAAATTAGACAAAATCAAGTCTTTGAATCAAAGAAAGCTTTGAAGTAACAAGTACTTGTAAAGAAAAACATGTAAACCTAAGCTAAAGTGCAAGACAGCTGATGAACTTGGCAGAAATAAATGTCTTGCTCGATTTTTTTATTCTTAGTTGCGATCCTTTAAGGTAGTGTGAGTCACCTTTTATAGGCATTTCTAAGTGTTGGACCAAGGTATCTCAAATTGAGGTTTTGATAATAAAAAAATAAAGACATTAGAAGTTACTAATGGTTTATTTGAGATAAATGACATATCTACATGCAATTATAGACTTAAAGGCTACATCATTTATCCAAGATTTGAATGAATTAGTAAAGAAGAAAACCGAGATTCAAGTTCAAACTTTGTGACGTTTGTAAACTTAGGAATCTATGCAAGATGGAATGCAGCGGGTGCACTTTAGAGATAACTATCATTCCATGCATTCACTCATAAACTAGGTTTTCAAAACCAAAATTTGCTGTCTTTTGAAAACTTAGGTTTGAGCATAAAACCTTAGACTTTATAATCCTAAAATGAACTTCAATGTTATCCTAAAGGGTTTAGAAATAAAAAACATATCAAGCGAACATCTAAAGGTAAAAAAATGTAGTTCCCACATCAAATTCGATCGGTTGAATTCAATGGAACATCAGCCACAGCGGAATTCGACGGGTTAGTCTACCGTTTGGATGCAGTAGCATCCAGTTTTTTAAGACCTGAAAGCGGTCCTGCAGGTTTAGTACCAGCCAAGCGATCGATCGGGTTATCGACCGATTGGATGCAGTAGCTATCCATTTTTGGTAGAACTAAAACGGTCAACCGATTCATATAAACGGTCGACTGGTTCATAGAAGCAATTACCGACCCGGGTTAGTCGGCTGTCGGCCAAGTTCCCAGCGGTTATATTTTAATGGCTATAAATGGCTGGCAATATATGAAAAGCGATTCGGCGGTTGGTAGCTTAAAGGCCTCTTTAGATTCCCGCTCATAAATAGAGTATGGGGGATCCCTTAGAGCAAGACACTTATTGAATATCCCTCTCAATCATCATTTCCCTTATTGAATCATTCTCTCAAACCAAGATTGTGGTGCATTCATTACGATATTCTAGAGTGCATACTTGTGTTCATCCAAGCTTAAGTTGTATTTGAAAGATCTTGAGAGCTTGAGAGTGTCTCCTTGTACTTAAGTGAAAACTTCAAGTGTGTATAACTTGAAGGATTTGTGAAGAGCCCATTAGAGCCATAATCCAAGTGTAAAGAAGAAGCTCAAGTTGGGGCTTACCAGCAGCAGAACCCTTCTGGAGTTGAAGGTTGGGGAAAAGTGGACAGGTAAGGTGTCTTAGAACCCTTTATAAATCCGATTGTTTGTTTTCTCTATCCTATCTTTTATTTATTGTTATAGCATTAAATTGAAGATTTATTATTATTATCTCGAAAAGTTTTGAAAACCAATTCACCCCTCCCCCTCTTGGTTAGGTAGCTAGAGATCTAGTGAACTTCGATTGGAATCAAGAGCTAGACTCTGTTTTGTTTTAAAGATTTAATCGTCCCAGAGGAAAATATTAACACTTTAATTACTAGCACTAAAACTAGCACAAATATTTTCAAGCCAAAAGTTTCCCATAATAAACCACCTTTTTTTTCGGGTTTGATTATCAATTTTGGAAACACAAAATGACTTGGCATTTAGAATCTCTTGATTTAGAAGTGTGGAAAACAATCTTGTATGATTATACTTTCCCTACAAAATATGTTGATGGATGTAAAATCCCAAAAACTCTTGATGGATATAGTGAAGAAGAAATTAGAAAATTTCAATTAAATTATAGAGCTATCTATATTATTGTATGTGCTATAGATAGAAATGAATATAAAAGAATTAGTCGTCTCAGCTAAGAAGGTTTGGAGAATATTAGAAGCTATACATGAACTAACCAAGTTAAAGATTCTAAAGTTAGAATTTTCGAACATGATTATGAATTGTTCAAAATGAAACCTAATGAATCTATTGCTGAGATGTTTACTAGGTTTATAGATATTATAAATGGTCTTGAAGGCTTGGGAAAAAGGAAAAGTGAACAATTAAAGGTATCACAAAATTCTGCCTCCCAGAATGGAACTCCCAAAGCGGAAACTATTGAGAAGCAAAGAGTTTGGAAGGAACTACCTCTTGAAGAACTTATGGAAAAAATGACCTATGAAGTGAAAATTGCAGACAAAAGAAAGAAATGCGAGAGGAAGAAGGCAAAGAAAAGCCTTTGCTAAAAGCTCAAGAAGAAAAAGTTGTTGATGAAACAAAAATCAACAACATGGAAGATGATATTGCCCTTATCACAAAGAGAGTGCAAAAAATAATGATGAAGAATAACTATGAATTGGGAAGATTTCTGATAAAGAAGCAACTACAAGAAGGAAGGTCCTTTAAAGAAGTAAAAAAGAAAATAGAGAATAAGCAAAGAAGTGATTTGCTACAAGTCTGGCAGAGACATATGAAATTGAGTTGTGCCCTCTCTATAAAGCTAAGAGAAAAGAGAAGAGCTATGGTAGCAACATGGAGTCAAAGTGAAGACTCATTCGATGATGAAGATGAGAATGAAGTTGCCAACATGTGCTTCATGGCTTTTGAAGACAAAGATAAGGTAAATTCTAACCTTGATGAAAATGAGGATTTTATATTTGAATATGATGATTTTCTTAAAGCCATCTACAAGCTTGATGAAAAGAACACCTTTGAGCTTCAAAAGGAACTTGATGAAATAAAGGAAATTTTTCAAAAATTAAAGCTTCAAAAATTTCTCTTGAGAAGGAAAATGAGGAGATACTTAAAAAGAATGAATGGTTAGTCTCCTCACTTTCAAAATTCTCATGTGGACAAAAGGCATTTGACATGATCTTAGCTAGCCAAAAATGTGTTTTTGATAAAAGGGGGCTAGGATACAAATGTTCAATGAATGAAAAATATTTTAAAAACTATTTTGTCAAAGAATCCACAAGTAGGGTCAACCCGACCATTTGCAATTTTTGTGGTATAGGAGAACACGCCGTAGTACTTGTCCTCTTAATGGATCCAAAAAGGCCTCAACCACTAAGTAAAAAAAGACTTGGATTGAAAAATCAAAGGTAACTAACCACCAAGGACCCAAAAAGATTTGGATACCTAAAGCTCCTTGATTTTTTCTTGTAGGAATCAAGGAAAGAAAAACGGTTCTTAAATAGTGGTTGCTTTCGAGGCACATGACCCGAGAGATGAATTCAGTTATCCTTCCTGTGAGAAAAGCCCAAGTGCGTGACTTTTGGAGACAATGGAAAATCTTAGAATCATTGGATATGGTTCGATAGATGCAACAACTCTTATTCTCTTATTGAAAATGTGTTGGCATTGATGGTTTGAAACATAACCTTCACAATTTTAGTCAAATTTGTGACCAAGGTTTTAAAGTGATTTTTGAGTCTTCTCATTGCATCATCAAGGACTCTCAAAATGACAAAATCATCTTCATGAGCCATAGAAATGAAAATGTTTATACAATTGATATTTCAAAATATGAAGGCCATAATAGATGTTTTTCTAGCATGCATGATGAGAGTTGGTTGTGGCATAGGAGATTGAGACAGCGGGTATGAATCTCATTACACGGCTTCAAGCAAAAATGAACTTGGAGGCTTTCCCAAAATCTCTTTTAAAAGATAAAGTTTGAAGCATGTCAAATGAGAAAGCAAATAAAATCATCATTTAAAACAAAATTTTCATTTCTACATCAAGACCTCTAAAGCTTCTCCATGGATTTATTTGGTCCCTCAAGAACTACAAGTCTTTGAGGTAAATCATATGCATTCGTAATTGTGGATGACTTCTCTAGGTATACACGGGTCTTGCATTTAAGCTCAAAAAACTTCCATGAATTTTCAAAGCTTTATAGAAAATTCAAAATGAAAAAAGGTTTTATCATTTCTTGTATAAGAAGTGACCATGGAGAATTTTGAAAATGTTGAATTTGAAGGCTTTTTGTGATGAGCATGAAATTAGACATAATTTTTCAGCTCCTGAGCTCCCCTAACAAAATGGGGTTGTTGAAAGGAAAAATATAACCTTGCAAGAAATGGCAAGAACCATGCTTCATGAAAACAATTTACCAACCTATTTTTTTGCCGAAGCGGTCAACACTTCATGTTATATATTTAATAGAGTCTTGATAAGGCCGTTTTTGGACAAAACTCCATATAAACTTTGGAAAAATAAGAAACCTAACATTAGCTATTTCAAAGTGTTTAGAAGTAAATGCTTTATTTTAAACACCAAGGACAACCTTGGAAATTTTGATGCAAATCTAAGTGTTAGATTTTCTTGGTTAATCTTTATCTGGTAAAGCTTATAAGGTTTTCAACAAGAGGACCATGGTAGTAGAAGAATCCATCCATGTAGTATTTGATGAATCTAACGACTCTCTAGAAAGAAGAGAAAATGTTGATGATGATGTAGGCTTGGACCTCTCCATGGGAAGATTGCAAAAATTGAATATGGAGATCATCAACAAGAAGAGGAGAGTAAATCAAAGAAGGAAGGAGAATCTCCCATGGCCTTTCCTCCACTCCCTCAACTTGAGCAAGAAGAATCTAGTCAAGAATTACCAAAGGAATGAAAATTTGTCATAAATCATCCACAAGATCAAATTATAGGTAATCCATCCATTGGGGTAAGAACTAGATCCTCTCTTAGAAATATTTGCAACAATCTTGTTTTTATCTCCCAAATTGAACCCGAAATTAAATGATGCTACTTAGTAGATGGAGGCGGGTAGCGGCCATCTTGAGAAGAACTAAAATCAATTTGAAAGAAATGAAGTTTGGGAGTTAAAGTACCAAGACTTAACAATTAAAGTGTTATTGGTACTAAGTGGGTATATAGGAACAAAATGGATGAAAATAGCATAATCATTAGAAATAAAGCAAGATTAGTGGCCTAAGGATATAATCAACAAGAAGGAATTGACTATGAAGAGACCTTTGCTCCCATAGCTAGATTAGAAGCCATAAGAATGTTGCTTGCTTTTTCTTGTCACAAAATTTTCATTTTATATCAAATGGATGTGAAAAAGTGCTTTTTTAAATGGTTTCATAAATGAGGAAGTGTTTGTTGTTAAGCCTTCTTCCGGGTTTGAAAGCTTTAATTTCCTTAACCATGTTTTCAAACTCAAAAAGGCACTTTATGGCTTGAAACAAGCACCTAGAGCTTGGTATGAAAGGCTAAGCAAATTTTTTATATCTAGTGGTTTCAAAATAAGGAAAATCAATACAACTCTCTTCATTAAGCCAAAGGATAAAGACATGCTTATTTTTCAAATCTATATTGTGATATTATCTTTAGTCGCACTAATGGTTCACTTTGTGAAGAGTTTGCCCAGTCTATGCATAGTGAATTTGGGGTGAGTATGATGGGAGCTCTTCTTCCTTGGTCTCCAAATCAAACAACTTAAGGAGGTCATCTTCATAAATCAAGCTAAGTACGTAAGAGACCTCCTCAAGAATTACAATTTGAAAGATGTGAAAGAAAAAAACACACCTATGGGCTCATCCATTAAGCTTGACATGGATGAGGCAGATAACTTCCAGTCGACGAAACAAAATATAGAGGCATGATTGGTTCCTTGTTATACTTAACTGCTAGTAGACCTGATATCATGTATAGTGTATGCTTATGTGCTAGATTTCAAGCATGTCCTAAATAATCTCATTTGAATGTGGTTAAAAGAATATTTAGGTACTTGAAATACATTATTGATATTGGTCTTTGGTATCCAAAGAGTGATAACTTTGAATTCATATGCTTTTCGGATGCAAATTTTGGTGGTTGCAAAATTAATAGAAAAAGCACTAGTAGAACATGTCACTTTTTAGGTCACTCACTTGTGTCTTGGCATAGCAAACAAGGTCGGTTGTGTCAGCGATTGGGCGAGTACATATTTGTCGAATTAAGATGTGCACAAGTGCTTCGGATGAAACAAACGCTTAGTGACTATGGTTTGACATTCTCTCATGTTCCCATAAAGTGTGATAACACAAGTGCCATTAGCATTTCAAAGAATCCCATGCAACACTTTAGGACCAAGCATATAGAGATTAGACATCATTTCCTTCGAGATCATGCACAGAAAGGGGACATTACTCTTGAATTTGGTAAGCCAGAGGATCAATTGTAGATATTTTAACAAATCCCCTTAACGAGGAACAATTTGTTAACTTTCGAATGCGATTAGGAATTAATCAACTTATAATTTTAGGAGTTAAAACCACTTAAATTTACAAGGAGATCGCCAGACTATCTAAGGGAGCTTAATTGAAAGATTGAAGAAAAAGCACGCAAAATTGACCAAGCGGTCGATTGGTTTACAAAATGACCCAGCAAGTTTAGCTTTCGACCAGTTTCCATGGGTCGAATGGGAGGACTAATTCGGCATATGAGCTTTAAAACCCCATTTTTGCGCCTCTTCTCATTCGAACTGCCCCACTTCTCCTCAAAAACCCTCCATTTTCTCTGTAAATCCACCCCAAAACACGTTTTCTCCACTTAGATCTTTGATTTTAGACGGTAAGTTTCAATCCTTACCATTCATGGTTCAGTTCAATAGCCCGAGCTGGGGCATGGGTTCTCCTTGTTTCTATGCGAGCTGATTCACCTTTTCTTTTGAATGCGTTTCAAAAACAAAATCATGTTCTGCTCTGCTCATTTCATGTGGAGTGCAGCAACTCGGCAAGCTCGATTTTGATTCACCTAATCAAGCATTTTCTTTTGTTCGACTATTTTGGGTTTGCTCTCTGTTAGTTCAGGTTTTCTCGGTTTTTTCTAGAGTACAGGTATCGTGTTTGTTGTGTTTGCTCAGTTTTAGGAGTTAATTCTTGGATATTGGTTAAATTGCTTATATATACCACATTTTTACACTTTTTTTGTTGTCTTGGGACACCTTTACACAAGTGTTGGTGATAGGCTACTAGTCATTTTTCTAGTTTTAAGGAGCTCAGGGTGACATTGATGGGCGCGTAAATGTTGATGTTGACGGCGGCGATGATGTTGTTGTTGTTGTTGACATTGGACCATATTCCCAGTCTTTGTTTTGGTCTTGGTTGGTGATGGTATGTTAGGCTCAAGCTAGAACCCTGTTTTAGGTGCGTTTTCCAGGGTGCTCATGGATGTTTGGCTCATTTGCAGTAAGCATGGGATGTTGTATTGATGTTGTTGTTGATTAAATATACTATTCTTGGGCGGTGAATACTTGTAGCCTTGCTGTGTGGGTGGACTGCTTTTAGGGACATCCTTGTGTTGTTTTCAGACAAAGTGTTTCAGTCATGCTCCTAGTTTTAGGCAAATCATATATGTTTTTTGTAGCGTGGTAGCGATAAACAGACTCGCTCACATTGTCTGCCCGCCTGCTCATATCTCTCCAAAGTTTGATCGCTTCTCAGTCTCTTAAGGTCCTTTTAGAATGTCTCTTAGAACCCTCATGCTTCTCTCTTTATCATTCAATGACCTAGAACATATTCTTTCATGTTATACTAGCTATGGCACCCAAACATGAGTTTGCATCTGTAAGAGCCCGGGGCAAACGTCCCATGGTGTCGGAGACTGAGACTAACCTTGCACATGTGCGCGAGGGACGCCAAAGGCGAGGGCTGATACGAGCATTTTCTGATCAATCTACCGATCATGAGCGCTATTGTTCAAACTTCCTGCTAGCTAATATCACATGGGTCGAGCCATCGACTCTCCTCACTGTAGGGATCCCGCTTGAGGTCTCATTCTTGACTGGCGCGTAGCTCCCATCAGCCACGCCTCCGAGCCGCCTTTACCCCACACTTGTCCAGTGTTCTTCGCTGTGGCATGCATTTCAGTTCGCTACTCTAGTATGCTTCGTGAGTCGAGTTCAACATTGAAAGGCCAGCTCGCCATCTCTTATCTATCCCCAACACTGAGCATAAGTCTTGAGCCGAAGACATGGCCTCAGCGGATGGGGCTTTGATCCCATCACGCATGTCACCCACCGACTCCACCGCATTCAAAGATTCGTCGACCGTAGCCGCCAGCCTTTACACATGAGGCCTCGCCTTCATCGATTATAGGTCGCTGTATACTTCCGCAGCACATTGAAATGAGATTCACCCCGCTTTCCTAGATTCTGGCCTTAGTAAGGCACCTAGTGTGACCTCGCCATCTCATGATTAGGCACATGATATCTAGTCATAGCTTGAAGGGCCGTGTACTTCCGTATGGTCGCCTGTTTACCCGACTTTCCTCTTTCATGGTTTAGACCTAACTGATCAGACTAACCAACAGGCACCAAGACATTACAACACTTCAATTTCTAATTTCGACGTATGAGGATTTTTGCTTCCCGAGGCATCATCGCGACTCAACCGAAGAGAACGATTAGAGGTAATGGAGGCCTGAGTCGATCCTCCTAACTGGGATGAGGATGATCTTCATATCCCTCCTCTCCAAACCGAGTACCCACCTACTTATGGAGAGCCACACTTTTCTACTGCTCATCCGTCCAAGCCACCACAATGCCCTCACACACTTCACTGCCACAGTTTGAGTAGCCTCGACACTATTCATTTTTCCCCGATCCTCATTATGTGTAAGGTGGGCACACCACCTCCCGAGCAAATTTTCTACACATGAGCTTCTCGGGGTCGAGTTTCATGCTTCTAGCATGGACATCATGACATGAAAGATGATATTACTAGCTTGTGTGACTCATTTGATGAGAGTCGAATAAGCATAAAGGAATAACAATGAAACCATTCATCACCATCATGTTGAGATGGTGGCCATCCATGACCGTCGATTTATGTCTCTCGAGACACGTTTAGACTATTTTGAGACCCGGTTGGATCGATAGGATGCGCGCTTCACTCAAATTCTGGATTCTCAGCGAGAGATGATGGACTATCTGCGTTTGGTTTTCCCTCCTCCAACACCTTAGGCTCTCAATTTTTTCATTTTTTTTTTCACCCCCCCTTTTTTTTTTTTTTTTTTGACAAAAGAGGGAGAACTTTATATTTGGGGGAGGATATGCCAGGTGATTGACTTCATATGTATTTACACCTACAAACCTATTGTATGGTCAAATCTTGTAGGTATCAAGGTTATATATATACACATGTGCTTTTGATTTCATTAAGTGCCTTAAATGATATTCTTTTATCATAATTCATAATGCATGTTGTTATATTCCTTCGACATCGATGGAATATTCGTCGAGGGAGTATTACTCCTCCTTAAATAAATTTAGGTTTGTCATCAAAATGAGGAGATTGCTTGGCTCAAGGGATCTAAATGATATTTTGATGATAACAAATCAAGGTATTAAGTTACTAATGGTTTACTTGAGATAAATGACAGATTACATGCAATTATGAACTTAAAGACTACATCATTTATCCAAGATTTGAATCAAGAATCAAGCTCAAGAAGAAAATCGGGATTCCGAGTTCAAGCATACCATGAAGACGTTGTAAACTTAGGAATCTATGTAAGATGAATGTAGTAGTGCACTTTAGAGATAACTATCATTCACATGGATTCACTCATAAACTCGGTTTTCAAAACCAAAATTGCACATCTTTTGAAAACTTTAGTTTGAGCATAAAACCTTAGCTTTATAATCCTAAATAAGGTTTAGAAATCAAAAACACATCAAACTAAACATCTAAAAAGGTAATTCGGTTCCACATCAACTGGTCGATCGATTGGTGTGGAACATGGAACCGACCAACCGATTTTTCTACTGATTGGTGAAATCCGTTGACCGCTACGATCGTTTGATGTAGTTGCATCCAGCTTTTTAAAACTCAAATGGTAGACCGGTCGGGTCTAAACAGCTTGACCGCTGGTACACACTAGTGAAACGGCCATGGACCTGGTCATTAACCCGCTGAAATGCGTAGCTATCCATTTTGTGAACTTAAACATCCCATTCACGAAACTGGCATAATCTACCGGGTCGAATCGATTAACCTGCCTCTAATGGTTATATTTCAACTGGCTATAAATGGCTAGTATATAGAAAATGCACGACGGTCAAGTATCTTAGTTGGTTATCGGATTCCCACTCTATAATGAGTGCTGGGATCACTTAAGAGGAAAGACACTTATTGAATATCCTCTCAATCATCATTTCTATCAGAATTATTATTTCTCAAACTAAGATTGTGAGTGCATTCACGCATTTGCATATTCTAGAGTGCACACTTGTATTCATCCAAGCTTCGAGTTGTATTTGAAAGATCTTTGAGAAACTCTGAGAGTGTCCTCAGACTTAAGTGAGAAAACTTCATGTGTATAACTTGAAGGATTTGTGAAGAGTCCACTGAGCCATCATCCAAGTAAAAGAAGAAGGTCAAGAGCTTACTCACTATGAACCCTCACTAGTCAAGGTCGAGGAGAAGGATCGAGGCAAGAGTGTACCGAACCACTATAAATCCGGTGTTTGTTTTCTCTATCCCTATCTTTTATTTATTGTTATAGCATTAAATTGAAGATTTATTATTATCAGGTTAAATTTTTTGAGAAAACTAATTCAATTCTCCCCTCTGGTTTGGTTGCTAAGTCCTAGTGAACTTTCACTAAGTAATCGCATCTGCCAAATTCCCACTCTTTCTAATGATCAGCTCCAAGTCTCTACTAAGGAAGCTCATTCCCAAGTAATCTTCTACCATTGCTCTGCCTTCGCCATGTCATGACTTGAAGAAAAAGTCTCCTTCATCCTTTTCCTTTGAGACAAAGTCTCGATATTCTATGCTAGCAACTTTGAATTTTTTTTAAAAATTACTTAACCCGACCTTTCATAGGTTGATTCTCGGGCGGGTCAGATTTATCTGATGGTTGGGCTCTGCCAATCTAGGGCTCGGGCTTATATATTCGGGTTCCATTCCACTACCATTTGAGCCTAAAAATATATATTTTTAGTGTCAATAATGCTTTAAATTTTGGTTTTATTATTATTATGGTTATTCATTTAATAGATATTTGCACTAAATTAAAATTTTGCCTAACCCACAAAGTGTATTTAAGTCCCAGCCTGTCTATTATTAGAAATCCAAAAAATGTGGGCCTAGATCCATTTGCTTAAGCCTATATAAAAGTCTATGAGTATTTCTGAAAAATGTTAAAAAAAATTTGAAGTGAAATGAGACTTTTTCTCAAATATCAGAAGTGATAAAGAATGTGGGCAGTTATTTGCATACGTGGAATTTCCTTGAGAACAAGCCTCCTTAAACAGACTTGAACCCATGAATACACTGAATGTCTGTCTAAATCTAGTTCAACCTATCGTCGTTAACATCAGCAGCTGACGAACGAATCAACAACAAGAATCAATCATCGAACCAACGGAAACGAACGGCACCTTCCATTCGTTAGTCAACTACACGAATCATCGTCATCGCGCTTCTCGATTTTTTGTGGAATACCGAAACGCAACGACTGATTAATCCATCGCCAACCGGATCCAGATACCATCGGCATTATTTCATCGCTTCCAGCTTCCGCCGCGTAACGCCGTTGAAAACCAGTAACCTCGCTTCGTCGAACGCTTCGATGGGCTAATTGACGCCAACCGAAGAACCTGTCTTCGCACGTCGCAACCATACTTTTATTTTGTATGTTCATATGAAAATCACAAAATCACCACAACATATTTCGGGCAATCTTGATCGTACTTATTCACGAAAATGCCTCAATGTTGGAGCAAGATATTTTAGAGTCTCTGGGACTCAGGATTTGATGTGCTATAGAAGCACCACATAAGGAAATTGTTCCAAAGAATGGTGAGCAAAGAAATCATTTCTCTCTAACAAATTTGATGATTTTCGTGCATTGATAGAGAATCGAAGAATTAGGCATAATGGCTATTTACAAATATTTTGAACGACTTGAAGAATAAATCGTTGAAAGCAGCGGCATCAAGGTCGAAGCTAAGTCGCAATGAGTAAGCCAAGGTCATGGCTAAGTAAGCCAAGGTCATCACTGCTGTGCCATGGTCGTGGCCAATCGGGTTATATAGCCGACTGTGCTAAGGCCAGGGTAGAGCAAATTAAGACCATTATGAAATAGCAGGCTAAAGCCATGGCCAAGCAGGCTAAGGCCATTGTGGAAGAGCGAAAACAATAAACTCAATCCCAAGTGAAACTCTTAGAGGCAACCTCAAGAGTTATGGGAGAAACAAGACAACACAAACATAAAGTTGATGCTAGACCTATAAGGCAACTATCTGATGAACTTGGGGGGCGGTATCCCAGGAATTTTTGTGAAGCTAGTGAATTTCACTGCTCACATGTGCTGGTTGACAATCGGTGAGTGTAACTGGTGGACGTCCTAGGACTATCAGAACAATGACTCCTAAAAATGTCTTTCCTCACACCAACTCAACTACATAATTTGGTATCAATAATGAACCACTTCCTTCTACTAAAGGCTCAAGGGGCACCATGCACCCACCCTTTAAAGTAGGAGCACAAGGACAAGAAATTCCCCAACTTATGCCCCTAGAGAAGAAGTCACAAGTCTCTAATGCACAAGCCCAATGATACATCTAATGTGGCCAAGACCGAGGAATTCCTTGTAAAGGAGAAGTTTATCACTTTTCCTCATGACCACCAATTCCCAACAAAGAGGAGTTTATAGGAAAAGTCTAGTGTAAGTATCACAACTCGAATCATAGTACTAATGTTTGTCAAATCTAAGAATGTTATCCCAAGATGTGGTCAACAAGGGAATACTAAAGTTCCCTTGAGAAAAGGAAGTCATGGTGAAATTCCCTAGAGAAAAGGAAGTAATATTGATTGATAAAGACTCATACCCACCAGTAGCTTCAATAAACACAACTGCTTTTGACTTCAAGCCATTGATAAATTCAAAGAAGGCAAAAGGAATTCCATCAAGCCTTATGATAAGAAAGGTATGGATTCCTAAGCAATACTTGACTTATAAAAATGATATGGCTACGTAGAAAGAAGTGTTTGGTAAAGAAGAAAATGAAAAATGAGGGCATCCAAACCATTGATATGGGAAAAATTTCAATATGGCTCGGGTAAGAAGCAAAGAATGAGAGATTCTTAAAGGAAACAGATATTTCTCCAAAAGAGAGACATGCTTCTCCAAGGAAAAAGGGCATGAATCAATCTCATCTGACAAGAATGACATGTGGGAAAGATAAGAAATTTCCCCAAAAGCTCACCAAAACTCAAAAAAGAAGAATGTAGAGATAAAGAGCTACGGAGAAAAGGCAACTCAATGAAATACCTAAAGAAGCATTAGAGAAGAAGACTAAGGAATTGGAGAAATTGAAGGAAGAAGCAATGACTAGTCTAAAGAAAACCAAATTTAGAAGAAAAGTGATAGAGGATGCTAAGTCTATTTTCAATTCATACAAAGAAACAAATTCAATAATTATTTTCATTGGTACAATTCATATTTCCTTAAATTATTCTACTAGTTCTCTAACTTTGCTGGGCTTTCTTCAAGTCAAAGGAGATGAAGAAAATACTTGTAGAAGTGAAAGAGAAACAACATACAAGAGATGAAGGCAAAGACGCATGCGGATCACCATTGAACCCTCGAAAGGAAGCATACTCGAATGTGATACTGGAAAACCCATTGTGGAAATGGCACACATTCAATGTCAAATCTATAAGGGGAGTCGCACTAGAGGTTCATCAATGGAAAATACTAAGCAAGATTTTCAATATGTGAGATGTCAAGTATCACCCAAAAGAATTAGGCCAACTCTATGGCCTTTAATGTTGGGGAAATGATTCTATTCTATGTTTTGAATTAAGAAGTAGGCTTTTTAACCACTATTTTCTCAATCGTTCAATTTTTCATTGTATAGTACCTATTCAATCTATGTTTTGAATCAAAAAGTAGGCTCTCATAACTATCGCTTTCAAGCATTCAAATTTCTCCAACAGTGGTACCCGCTCAATATGTCAAAGGGTAGGCTAAGCCATCAAGCTTTATGTCAAATTCTCTTTAATAATGTACCCGATATACGTATTATATATATTCTAAAGAAAATAAAGTAGGTCCAAGAACCACTTTTAATTCAATAATGGAGAATCACATCATTATTCCACAAGTATCAACACACATCCAAAGGTAGGCCTAGTACCACCTTAGTCCACTAATTGAATGTCATGGTTGTAGGTGTACGTGTACTGGTGTTCAGTGAGTTTTCCACAAACAACCATTCAACACACATTCAAAGGTAGGCCTAATGCCACCTTGATCCACTAATGTAGTGTCATGACTGTAAATGCGCCTCTCCGTTCAAAAGATAAGTCTAACAAGTCAAGTTCATCCTCAAGAACACATCCTAATTCCTCGCCTTCCTCCAAGCAAAGGATGGAGAAGAAGCACAATAGCCTCAATACAATCATTTGACATCATGGGCTATGGAGTACAAGAGCTCAAGAAGATGAAATACAAGGGAAATGAGGCGGAAAGGTAGACACTTCTCTAATGAAATGTGCAACCTCTAACCCAAGCAAAGGAGGAAGAGAAACAATACTGCAAAGTAAAAAGTTATATCAGAGCCAGTACAAGTCAAGGAAAGACGAGCACAAACAAAGGATTGGATTACCTTGATGAAGGTGAGAGTGGGTTGGAAGCCATGGGACCAACACAAGAAACTCATGGGAAAATGAATCAAAGGAAAATTTACAACTATGCTACATGACAAAATCTCTAATCTCAGTCAGAAGCCAAAAGCATTCAAGAATAGTGGAGAAAAGACAAAGTCTATATGGCAGAAGCCTTAGAGAGTTATCAAGTACGCTGCTTTCTCTCAGAGATAAATTGAAATTATTTGGTGGTTTATAGGCTATAGTCTGCCAAAGAAACATTCAAGTTCAATGATTTGAATATCACCAACCTTTTCAAAAGCATTTTCAAAAAGGTTATTGAAAATCATGACTGAAAATATCATTATGCACTTAAGAAAATTTTCAAAATAGCCAAATGACATCAAAATAATTTTTTCGAGAGTGCATTAAGGATTATTTTTTAAATCTGAACTTAAGAAAATTTTGGAAACAACCGAATGACATCAAAAGAATTTTTTTTCTAGAGTGCATTCAAAATTATTTTTGGTACCTACACTTAAGAAAATTTTCGAAACAACCAAACGACATCACAATAATTTTTTCGATAATGCATTCAAAATTATTTTCCAAATCTGCAGTTAAGAAAAATTTTGAAACAGCCTAATGACATAAGAATAATTTTTTAGAGAGTGCATTCAAGAAGATTATTTTTCAAATTGCGACTTAAGAAAATTTTCTAAACAACCGAACAAAATCAAAAGAATTTTTTCGAGATTGCATTCTAGATTATTTTCGAATTCTGCAATCAAGAAATTTTTTGAAACAACTTAACGACATCAAAAGAATTTTTTTCAAGAGTACTTCAGGATTATTATCGGAATATGCACTTGTAGAAATTTTTGAAATATCTAAATGATATCAAAAGAATTTTTCGAGAGTGTATTCAAGATTATTTTTCAAAAATCTGCACTTAAGAAAGTTTCAAATTGCATCAAAGAAAGCTTCGAGTTTGCATCAAAGAAGTTTGTAATCAGCATCTAAAAATTTTCTTATTCAAGAAAGGAATGACAATAAAGAATTATTGTCAAGAAAATCATCAAAGAAATCTTTGAGAAATCATTTCAAGAAGGTTTTTTTCGATTTTTTTCTAAAGAATTTTGAAGAAATTTTCAGCAATGGAAATACCCACCAAAAATCTTTGTACCACGAGCAGCAATAGCGCTAAGCCCTTTTGAATGAGCATAGACGATAGAGTTCAAAAAATGGACAACCGAAAGAATTGAATCTTGGAGCAGTGCTGAAGGTCAGGGGCCGAGAGAGTCAAAACTTACAGCACCAGTGGAGTTCAACAGCCAAAAGGTCAAAGCTTGTAGTGGCACCAACTACAATGGGAATGGAGATTGTACCTTGCAATCGTAGCGAAGTTCGATGGATTCAACGGAAAAAATAGCGACGGTCTTCAACGATAGTGCAACGATCTTTAGTAGCGCAATCGTCAAGGGCGATTCGAAAATCTTCGACGAGTAGCAACGGTCATCGAGGTAAGGACGAATAGTGAGATCGTCGGAGAGTAGAGTAACAACGCTATCCTCTTCGACTTCAGCGGCAACGATGGCCGACGAAAGTGTAGCAACGGAGTCGGTGAGAGGAGCAAAAGCGGTCTCGTCAATAGTAATGACAATGCCGACAGTAGTGGCAAAGGCTGTGGCAGTTGTCGGATGAAGAATATGAAGAAGGAAGGGTAAAAAAAGTTTCTTTTTTTCAAACCAAAAGGGGTTGTTTTTCCTTTTTCCAAACCAAACAGGGTTATTTTGGAAAGTGAAAACATATTCTTTCTAGGAAATGAGAGATAAATAAGGTGACCCTTGGTTGTTTGGAGAAGAAGACGAATAATTACTCTCTTATTGTGTAGTATTCTTTGGTGGAGGAAGGACGAAGGTTGGAGGTTTGAACTTGAAGGTGGCGAGAATTTTCTCTTTGGGAATCAACTTGGCTCGTTCTTGCCTTGGGGACTCCAAATCATAGGCCGAGAACTGGACTTTGGGTCTCATGTTGGAGATATACCTAAGAAAAAAAAAAATATATATATATATATATTGAGCTTTAATACATACAATAATACCTTTAAGGTCGTAATGTATGCGAGGGGCTATTGTTTGTACAAAAATTAAAATTTAGCCTTATCCACAAAGTGTATTTAGGCTTAATTAAAATTCCAAGTGAAGTGGATCTAGATCCATTTGATTAAGCCCATAAAAAAGTCTAGGGGTATTTCTAAAAAATTTTAAAAATTTTTTGAAGTCAAATGAGACTTTTCCTCAAATATCAAAAATGACAAAGAATGTAGACGGGAATGTGGATAATTACTTGAGAAACAAGCTTCTCTAATGCGGACGTGGGCAGTTATTTGAGGAGTAGAAGAGTGGAGAAATGAAAACTTGAGCGCTTATCTAAGAACGCCTATAAAGGAAGAGAGCTCTCACATACAAAGGGAACCGATCAACGAATCGAAAACTCAACAACAATCAATTGATCAATCAACTCAACAATGACAATCTACTTCAACATTTCTTAGATTTTTAATTAGCTTTCATCAATTTCAACACTCTGTTTTCAAGTTCTAGCCAAGTTCTTTCAATTCTTTAGCACATTTTAGCAAAATATATTTTCAAGTCTTTAAATAAGTTTCTTTCAATTCTCAAGATTATTCATTTCATTCAACGAGTAATTCAACATTTTTTCTAGATGAATCATTCCTACAATCTCTACATGTTTTATGGTATCAGGGAACTCATTTTTGTATGATTAATAAGTTTGATTTCGACATAGTCTCAGTTTGGAAACACTTTAATTTCCTTGCACTCCTATTGTTACGATAGCACGACTGAAACAGCAAAATAAGATAATAAGAAAAGGAAAATTACAAAGACACAGGAAAAAAAATGACAAGGTCAAATCGAGTCTTGTGCAGCACAATCTCCTTAAAGCATATTCGTCTTCTTCCAAGGGTGCTCAAGACTTCAATGCACGCTCGCTTCAGATAAAACGACCTTCGAATGACAGCAACAACACCTTTGCAATCACTTTGGCGAACTAGACGCAATGTTTGTAATTATATCACTCAACGAACTAAGAGAGAATTTGACAAAAAAAAAAGTTTTTTTTTTCCTGATCTTCAAAGAGAGTTTGAAACTCCAATTAAATAGAGTCTAGAGATGATCAGACCAACGAGTCATCGTCCGACCATTTTGAGAAAAAGAAAGAAAAATAATCAAAATCCTTAAATGGTATTTAAGCCCTTAATTGCATAACCGTTTAGGAATCAAAATCAAAATCCTTAAATGGTATTTATGCCCTTAATTGCATAACTATTTAGGAATCAAAACCAACTAGTCATTGCCACGTTAATTTCATTCACTAAAAAGGAAAACTCCAACAATTCCCCACATGAATGAAATTGACACCTAAAGTCCAGACCTAGGAACCCTCAATGTGTAATAGAGTACAACGGTTGAAACCTACATAAGAAAGGTAGGTGTTAACCTTTGAACCTTCCCTTGTAGAAATATGTTTACTCTACTAACTAAACAGTAGACACGATGTCATTGAATTGTTCTATCATTTGTGTAGAGGATGACAAACGTCACACATGAATCTTCCTAACATTTTCTAGTTCTCACTTTTATGATCATTTTGGCCATGAACATGTGTCTGGTTCTGTAAGAGTTTAATATGGAATTGTGTCATATTCAATTCCCTTTGAAGCGGCCCCACTTCACTCTTACATAGGTGATCTCCTAACTAAGAGTAGCTTAGTTTACTTTTTTCAAACTTTCCATTGCATAAGGATCATTAAAAACATAATTTAACCTTCCTTTTACAAACATCACTATTTCATCATAGGAACGAACAAGTGGGGAATATTCTATTATGATTGTATCCAAGTTTTTACAATTTAGTTGTCCCTTTGAACCTAGTTCTTACAAGTGATTGTATCGACTTCTTCTTTTACGGGCTTTAGTCTCATTCCCTTCGATGATTTTTCAACCAACTCTTTGTTTAACCCTTTGGTTAGCGGATCCGCGATGTTATACTTAGATTTTACATAATCTATAAAGATAACTCCAGTTAAGAGTAATTGTCTAATGGTATTGTGTCTATGACGAATGTGTCTAAACTTACCATTGTACATTCTGCTTTGTGCTCTACCAATAACAAATTTACTATCACAGTGTATGCTTAGTGGAGGCATAGTGTCCCATTCCCTTCGATGATTTTTCAACCAACTCTCTGTTTAACCCTTTGGTTAGCAGATCCATGATGTTATACTTAGATTTTACATAATCTACAAAGATAACTCCAGTTGAGAGTAATTGTTCACTCCGGTATTGTGTCTATGACGAATATGTCTAGACTTACCATTGTACATTCTTCTTTATGCTCTTCCAATAACAGATTGACTATCACAGTGTATGCATATTTGAGGCACAGGCCTTAGCCATCTTGGTATACCCTTTAAGAAATGGCGATCCATTCAAATTTCTTCCCACATTTGTCTAGTACTATAAACTCATTCCATCAGGGATCTCTGCAATAACCGTTTGTTGAGGATTTCCATGAGACTACTCCACCTCCTAGTGTAAACATGTAACCACTATGGGATTTAGAGTCTTTAAAATTGGAATCACTATATCCTTCAAGTATTGCGGGGTACCTTGTATAGTGCAACCCATAATCGCGAGTAAAACGTAAGTATTTTAAAACCCTTGCAATCCCTTACCACTGCATGGCCCCGGACTACTCGTGTATTTGCTCAATCTATTGACTGCATAGGCTATGTCTAGTCTTGTGCAACTTAATAAGTACATTAAACTGCCTATCATTCTAGAGTATTCTACTTGAGACACACTATCTCTTTTATTCTTGGATACAGAGAGTTACATCTTACCTGTTCGCTATACCTGCAGTTATCCCATCAAACTTCCCAACAATATTGTCAACGTAATGTGACTAACTTAGAATAAGTCCTTATGATGTTCTTTTGATTTTTATTCCTAAAATTACATCAGCAAGTCCCATGTCTTTCATGTCAAACCTTGAGTTCAACATGTTCTTAGTAGATGCAATCATCTTATCATCACTACTAGCAATAAGCATGTCATCTACATACAAGCACACAATGACATATCCAAGTTCTGTATCTTTGGCATACACACACTTGTCACATTCATTGATTTTGAATCCATAAACATCATAAGATTGTCGACCCTCATGCCATTGTTTTGGTGCTCGCTTTAATCTATATATGGATTTCACCAAATTTTTACAGACTTCTTTTCTTATCCCTGAGCGTAAAAACCTCGCCGCTTCCATGTAGATTTCTTCCTAAATCTCCATTAAGAAAGGTTGTTTTTAAGACTATCTAATGTACTTTGCTACTTTCAATACCGTAATCGCTTAAACACCATCCTATAGAATTTATTCTCGCTACAGAGAATAGGTGTCAAAATAATCCGTGCCCTCAATTTGCTCAGAGCCTTGACATAAGTCTTGCTTCAGACTCTGTCAATTGGATCCATCTACTTTCCTTTTCCTCTTGAAACTCACTTGAAATCAAAAGGTTTACAACCTGGTGGAAAATCCACTAGTTCCCAAGTATGGTTATGTAGTATGGACTCAATTTCACTATTAATGGCTTCTTTCCATATGAGACCCTCTGTAGAGTTCATTGCCTCTTTAAAAGTTCAAGGTTCCCCTTCGAGCATGTAAGTTAGAAAATCTAGACCAAAAGACTTTTCTACCCTTGCTCTCTTACTGCGTCTGGGTTTAGCCTCACCATTATCATTTTCATCTTGACCATTTTCATTAATAGTCCCAAACACTTGTTTTGATGAATTTGGCTCTACTTTGGATTTACACGGAAATACATCTTCAAATAATGATGCATTCCTTGACTCCATTATCGTGTTCTTGTGAATATCTAGGATATTCGACTCATGAATAAGAAATCGATAGTTAACATCAGTATGTGCATAATCCATGAAGATACAATCAATAGTTTTAAGTCCTATTTTCACCTTTTTTGGGTGGAGGAATCCACTACTTTAGCCAAACATCCCCACACTTGCAAGTATTTGTAGGATGGCTTTATTCCTTTCCATAACTCATATGGAGTTTTTATGCTTTCTTTTTAGGTACCTTATTCAAAAGGTAATTAGCAGATAAAATGGCTTCTCCCCACATGTTTTGTGGTAGACCAGAACTTATTAACATTGCATTCATCATTTCCTTTAGAGTGTAATTCTTACGCTTAGCTACTTCGTTGGATTGAGGCGACAAGGTGTTGGGTGGTTTCATGTATAATCCATTGAGGTCCCCACCTCGGGAAGCCTACTCATGTGTGGAGCTCATCGTTACCCCGGCCCTAGATGGTTTCTCACTCACCTCACATCCCTCAGCCACAGGTTCCGCTTCCGCAGCGATTCAACCTCGCCACCGCAGCTTAAGGTTTAGGAAGCATCCCTGTTACCAACCTGAAAGCACAATTTCGCTGGCAGCAAGGATGCTTCCTAAGGACCTTAAGCTCTCGTGACGGGTCTCGAATCCCGCGGAGGCTAAAGGAAACCCCGTGGAGCAGGGGATATCCAAGGAGCGAGGAGAACCATCTATGACCCGGGGTGATTGACGCCCACTGCGAGGGCCACTGGGTGGGGACCTCACACACAAAAGGCGCCTTTATCAGGAGAGCTCCCACCCCGGGTCCCACCCACACCGGGTCCCACCCACATGTGGTCTCCACTCACAGGAGTATAAGGGCTAGTCCCCTGCCCTTTTCTTTCGCCTCCGTGAGAGTTTCTCGGGAACCCAAGCACTACAGGACATATTGAAATCTGGGAAAGACTTCACTACTAACCTGGCTAGTTCTTGTTTGCATAAAGCTTTCCAAATCACATATCACTATGGATTAAGTCAAGAGGTTCAAAGCAGGGTCTTTCAACACTTTGAAAATCACATTTTGTTCTTTGATAGAACAAATTTATCTGATTTAAACACCAACAGAAATGCATGACTATTCAATAAAGAACCAAACACAAAGTTCTTGCGGATTTCATGTACATATAAGACATTTGTCGAGCCAACTCTTTTCCTATAAGTCATCTTTCTAAGACCACCTTGCCTTGCCCTTGATATCCAATGTAGGAGTTCCCCATAAAACACCTTTTCCAAGCCAATTTGTTTAAAGGTGGAGAACATCTTCTTGTCAGAACACACATGACAATAGCACTAGTGTCAATCCACCATTCCTTGGGGTTAGACCCCATCAAATTCACCTCAGAGATTAATACTGTGAGGTTGATGTCAAACACATCTTTAGTGATACCATCAACCACATTAGCTTCCTTGGGTTTGTTCCTCTTTGGCAGTCTACAATCAGAAAATTCATGACCTTGCTTACCATAGTTGAAGCATTTCCCTTTGAACTTTTGCTTCTTGGAGACCCCTCCTTTAGGTCCTAACTTAGAGTCTTTTCCTTTGTTGTGCTGCTTTTTCTTGGAACTTTGACCATGTTCCACAAAGTTCTCCTTCACTTCTAGTGAAGTGTGCTCCCATTTCTTATCAGACCTTTTATTATCTTCTTCAATGCAAAGCCTAACAACCAGGTCCTCCATGCTCATTTCCTTTCGCTTGTACTTGAGGTAATTCTTGAAGTCTCGGGGGCAATTTCTCAATAATGGCTACCACTTGGAAGCTTTCACCCAGTACCATACCCTCAGCATGTATTTCATGGATGATCACTTGAAGTTCTTGGACTTGACTGGTCACTGTCTTAGAATCTACCATTTTGAAGTCCAAGAATCGGCGCACAATGAATTTCTTGGCCTTAGCATCCTCGGTTTTATACTTCCGATCTAAAGATTCCCATAGCTCCTTTGCTGAACTCTTAGTATAATAAACATTATACAAAGTATCAATTAACCCATTCAAGACATAATTTCTACAAAGAAAGTTTGAATGCTTCCAAGCCTCTATAGCACTAATGACTTGGATATCGTGCTCATCTTCCTTGAGTTGCGAAGCATCTTCAGTCAAGAATCTCGCAAGATTCAAGGTTGTCAAATAGAATATCATCTTTATCACACCGCTTAAAGCTCTTCAGCTTCATCAACTTCTCTTACTTTTCCCGGAGAAACGTAAACAGCTCGTAAGTGTGCATCATTGGTGCTTGGGCAACGACAATGGGGGTTGCTACTTGGGCCATAATAGGGGTAGCCGCTTGGCCAGATTCAGACACACCGGCATTATTGGATTGAGAAGTCATTTTTTCTACAAAACTCAACCAATATGCGAACATTTTCCTTTTTTGTTTTTCCAAATATATATATATATATATTTCTACAGAGTATTCCCAAGAAAGACTGGTGGGTATAGAAACCCGGGTCAGAACTAACCTCCTTAAACAGAATACCCCTGCATGACAATTTTCAATTTTTAAAAAGAAAATTGACACACACCCTTATAGGGTTATTACTAGCATGAGTTTCAGGCCCCGAAATCCTCAAGATCTTTTTGAGTTCAAATCCTTCTTACGTAGGTATTTTCCAACAAACCAAATTGTTTGTTTGGTTTTTCTTTTTCTTTTTTTCCCCTAAAGGAAATTTTTTTTTTTTGTCAAGATCGTTCTTTCTTATCCCACAAATTTTTTATCACAGGTTGTCTCATATAAAAAACTTGTCCCACAAATTTTGGATTATAAGAAAAAAAAAAACTTTCGGGTTTTTTTTTTAATTTGAAATCAACAAACCAAATTGTTTGTTTGGGTCCAAAAAAAATTTGTTTCCAAAAAAAAAAAACAAAGATTTCCCATCCAAAAAAATATTCCTTTGTTTTTTTTCCAAAAAAATGATGCAATTCTTCCTTTGTAAAAATATTAAAATTTTCCTCATAGAAATATTAAAATTTTCCAATCTGAACACAACAACCAAAAAAAAAAAAAACTGTCAGATTTTTCCTACAAAAAAGAGTTTTTTCTTTTTATCACATTTTCCCTTTTCATGAAAAGGCCCTTCTTCAAAATGGATTTTTCCTTTTCTCAAAAGTGTACCTTATTCCAAAGAAAAATTGCCAAAATGGTTTTTTCCAAACACCAAACAAAAAAAGTTAGTTTTTTGTTTTGCCTATACCTTCTCTATAAGACTTGCCTTTCAAGAAAAATTTTCCTTACCAAACCAATCCTCCTCTTTCCTTACTGATTTGCCAGAAAAAATTCTCTTTTTTTCCAACGTCTTTTTTTTCAACCGACCACTTTTTCCAACCATCATTCTTACTGGTTGTTTTCCCCTTTTTTTTCCTCCTTGCAATCTTGCTTTAAGCCTGTTAATGGGGATAGTACAATTGGAAATGAAAAACAAGAGAAGCAAGAAAAGAAAATTACAAAGACATAGGGAAAATGACAATGTCGAATGGTCTTATGAAGACAATCTCCTTAAAGATATTCGCCTTCTTTCGCGGCCGGTGACTTTGATGTGATACCGCTTCCAAGATAAAACGACCTTCGAATTACGGCAATCGCGCATTTGCAATCACATCGACACAAACTGGACGCAATGTTTGTAATTCTATCACTCAGTGAACAAAAGAGAAAATTTGACAAAAGTTTTTTTTCTGTATCTTCAAAGAGTGTTTGAAACTCCAATTAAATGTAGTCCAAAGACGAATGTAATTCAACGACTTGTCGTCCGCCATTTTTAGAAAACGGAAGAAAAATAATCAAAACTTAATGGTATTTAAGCCCCCAATTGCATAACCGTTTAGGAATCAAAATCAAAATCCTTAAATGGTATTTAAGGTCTTAATTGCATAACCGTTTAAGAATAAAAACCAACCAGTCGTTGCCACATTAATTTCATTCACTAAAAGGAAAACTCCAATACTTGTAACCGCATACTTTATTTTGTATGTTTGTATGAAAAAATCAAAAATCACTACAACAATATATTATGAAGTAGGCTTTTTGCAAGTGTGTGTGTATATATATATATATATATATATATATATATATATATATATATATATATATATATAATGTCCTTAACGTTAGGCTGAAATGGTTTATTAAAAGTCCTAGGTTGGAACTCGAATGGTTTATTGAAGATCCAAGGTTGGAAAAAATAGGAATAAAAAAAATTTTATTTTATAAGCAAGTTACCGAATATGAGGTAGAAGTACGTCAATAATATATATAAAAAAATAACATATGTAATAAGGCCTAATCAAAAGAGGCAGAATCTAATGCCATAGAAAGATGATACATAAGGAATCTGAAAATGCTTCCCAAACAAGAATGGAGCCCATGAAACATAATTATTGGCTAACATTTTAATAAATTTAAAAAGAAAATTCAAAGATTCAGTTTTGTAATAAGTTGATTTGAATTTGACCTTAAAAGGTCCCATTTTAAGCCACTAAGTACGTTTGGATACAAATGGAGTGGAATCGAATCATTGCATTTTTTTTTATTAACTTCCACAAGTTGGTATGATGGACTCATTATTATCCATTAGGCCCATATTATTTCATTAACTCAACACAAAGGACCCAAAAAGAGGAGATGAAGAAAGAAGAATAATCCACTTGGCACTTGCATTAACTTATAATAAACGTATTTAAAAACTTTGTGGAAGATTAGTGTGATATTGGATTTGCTTTAAGGATATTCCACAGTTTTAAAATAATGTGAAACGAGGTTGGTTGATTACGTTGCGTTCCATGATTATATGCCTCTTTTGAATTTTTGTCGTCTTCAAAAGCATACATATATGCGATATGCATAGATATGTAAGCATCTCGTTTCTTATTAAAAGTTTAAAGCTTTTTTATATATACGATACTTCGTACATGATATCTCAAGTGACGTTAGAAGAATAATACATGACTTTAACACTACTAATTAAAAAGTGTTTTCGATAGTTTGTTTTATAAAATCCATCATATCTAACTCATATGATAGTTATTTTATAAAGCTTATTATACATAGTTTATGATGTAGAGTCTTCAACATTTCAAGAGGAAATAACATAAGGAAAAAAGGTTTGAGGTAATGGAGGACTCAAGATTAGATTTCAACGGAGGCAAGATTAAGTAAGGTAAATTTTGCAAAATTTACAAACTTTAACTGGAACTCCACAGCGTAAAACTCTAGATATTTAAATGGTGATAAAGATAAAGATTCGAAATCAAATCCTTAGAATTCAATGAGGAATTTTAAAAAATCTCAATAGGGACAAGTCCCTTCACTGGTACACAGCTAGGTTCAATTTAGTTTCGATTCAGCCTTAATCTAACAATTTACTATTATATTTTATAACTAAAGTTAGCTTGCTTTAAAAAAAAATAGTTGTTCAGTAAAGATTTTTATATTTGTTCTTTAAACCATTTTCTTGCATTTTCTGAAAAAAAGTTGTTTAAAAACACAAACTAAAAGATGATAAGAAAATTTATAATAATTTTAGATAATCGATGAGATGAAAGTCGTTTTAGGTGTTGAATCTAATTGGGTTTTAAAAACTAATTTGAATTTAATTAAAGTTCAAAATATATCTTAAATTTCAAACCCTAAATATTTTTAAGGTATTTGAATATAACAAAGAATATACGTATTATTATTTTTTTTAAACATACATTACACCCTATTAAAAATTGAAACGATTTTACATAATTATTGAAAAGCAAACGAATATTATTTGATTTGATCCATTATATGGTTTTACTTTTTCATTAGCACTTCCTTGTCTAATTATGTCTTCCACCATAAATATGTTACTCAAATAATAATAATAATAATTATTATTATTATTATTATTAGTATTATTATTATTATTAAATTTTCCATGATAACAAATCATATCGCACATTCTTTATTATTTAAAAAGGAAATTGAGTAAAACAAATAGAAAAATCATATAAAGATGGAATTCAATAATAATAATAATAGAAAGAAAAATATAAGAGAATGAATAAAATCCATATTTAAAATGGATTTTTTTAACATAATAATTTCTTTGCCATTTTATTTTTAGTGTCTCTAAACACACTGAAAGAAATAACACAAGTTTACATTTGATTCTTGAAAAATATTATAAAATTAAGATTCAAATTAACTAAAAATTTCCAATTATTTCCATTTATACATCATATTTAAAATCAAGGAAAGTATCATATAAAAATATTTTTATAAATCTTAAATTTAGTTTTTTATTTTTCTTTAAGAGATATTTTATTTCATTTTTTTTTTCAATTACGCTTTCCGACAACAACAAGAGTTTGATGAAACATAAATAAACGATCAAACTCGAAGCCTAATGCAGGTTAATACCTCAACGATATAATGTAAATGAAATAGATATCAAGAAATAAAAGAAATAAATAAATACGATTTTAAAATAATTATTTTGTATATTTATTTTGCTTCATATTTTAAATTTGTCATGATTGGAATGTTTCTAATTTTATATCATTTGTCTTTTATCATGTTTAACTCAAGTGATATAAGTTAAAATGAAAGTTCCATATTCCGGTCCGACCATCTACCGTCTTGAAACTAAAATATATTAAAAAAAAAATCGTATTATTTATTTCTGTGTAATTAATTTTTAGATTGTTGACTTGTGAGGTCAATGGGTCTGGGATTTTCAACATGGCCAGACATTAGAGAACGACCACACTCCTTAGTGTTCACAGAGTTATCCCATCGTGACGGAGAAAGCAGAAGGATAATTTGGGAAATAATAAAAAAAGAAACTGCGGGAGTGTAAATATAATAAAAAGCGACACACGTGCTCGAGGATAAAAGCACTTAAATGGACACGTGTAGAGCAGACAGGGAGGGTCCACGGAGGCTATGACCACTCAGCCTTGAGGGCATATAGTGTCCATATGTCGAAGGGCCATTTGTCTCAGGCGGGGCCTTCATGAAGGACACGATGCCCGCCTCTCCCCTCTCCCCTCTCCCATCACCCTCTTTCTTCTGCCACTTGTCATCGCCCACTCACCCTCCTCATCTCTATTCTCTTCCCTCTCCCACTCTCATCTCCACCGCCTGAAACCCACGCGATCTTCACCGACCTTTATGTTTCTAACATGGCCCTCCCTCAGCCCTCCCTCACTGAGAAAGGTTCCCATCACGCACCTATTTTCTTTTCTTTCTTTCTCATTTTTTTGCCTTTAAATAAAACATAAAAATAAAAATAAAAAAGAAAGAAAGAAAAAAAGAGGAATCCGCTTAAAAATTAATATTAAACTTCAAACATCAACATCAGAGTTTTCTTGTGAGTTTTAAATAACATTTTAGCATATATTATTGATTTTAATAATCATGTCAAAGTGTATCCATCCGATAAATGTAGCTAAAATCATCCTATTATATAAAAAATTATCTTTTCTAAACTTAATATTAAACTTCAAACATCAACATCACAGTTTTTTTTTTAAAGAATCAACATCAGAGTTTTCAGAGTTTTAAAATAACATTTTAGCATATATTATTGATTTTTAATAATCATATCAAGGTGTATACATCCGATAAATGTAGCTAAAATCATCCTATTATATAAAAAATAATTATTATGTTATTTTAAATTTATTTGTAGAGTGATAAACTTAATATCCAAAACTTTTATTTAAATTTGCTTAAGGACAATATATATATATATATATATATATATATATAAATTTTTATGGTCTATTCATTTTATATTAAAATATTATAATATTATATTTTCAAATATGATTCTTTTTATATGCTTTATCTAACGTTTAATCATTTAATCAAACCTCATTTATACGGATTTGTTTATTGCAAACGGATTGAAGTTTAGTACAAATTGATTTTTTTTTTTTTTTTTTTAAGAAGGAGAACCTTTGGAGGATAAAAAGGATCAATTAGAGAGTTTTTTTTTTTTAAATGATAATTATAATTAATTTGACCACATGTCATCGTCAGATACCATATCAAAGGTGATTATAAATATGGTAATGATTAAAAAAAGATAAAGGCAGTAAATCATGTGAGCATAATATTTTTATCGGCCAAAAAATTAGCAATAGTGTATGAGCAGCACTGCTCTACAGCTCTGCTGAGGTCGATAAACGTGGAGACGCGCATTGATGGAGCGCGTGGGACAAGAATAGCTGGTTTCCGTTATGTTGTAATGGCGGCGCACGCAGATATTTCTCTAACTTCCACTCTTTTTTCCGTTATACGGTCTCGCCGCCCCTGTTTAACGGTTACCTTTTTAATTCCATTAAAGCCCTCGTTCACTCTATATATGGGGTTTATAAATAGAACCTCTTCTTCTTAGAAGTACCCAAAAAAGGAAATAGAAATAGAAATTATAGAGGTGAGTTTGGTTGAGTTAATCCGCCATGGAAACGCAGCATGTTGAGAGCTTGTGGGTTATGGCTCTTGTTTCCAAATGCAGAGCTTTCTCTTCTGAAACTCTCTTCATTTTCGGGTGTGCGGTTTGTTTTGTTTGTCTAGCTGTGGTTTTGTCCTACTGGGCATACCCAGGAGGCCAAGCTTGGGGGAAGTACTGGAGCAAGAAAGGAAGTTATAAAGCTGGCGCCGTCATCCCTGGGCCGCGGGGACTCCCAGTGCTGGGGAGCATCAATCTTATGGCGAACCTCGCTCATCACAAACTGGCGGCGGCTGCCGAACGGCTTGGAGCGAAGAGGCTCATGGCGTTCAGCCTTGGTGAGACACGTGTCATCGTGACGTGCAACCCGAACGTGGCGAAAGAGATTTTGAACAGCTCTGCTTTTGCGGATCGGCCAGTGAAGGAGTGCGCGTACAGTCTGATGTTCAACCGCGCAATTGGGTTCGCTCCCTATGGAGTTTACTGGCGAACCCTGCGGAGAATCGCCGCCGCCCATCTCTTCTCTCCCAAACAAGTCACTTCCTCAGAGACTCCCAGGTCGGAGATCGTTGTCCAGATGTTGTCGCTCGTTGGCGGCTGTGATGTTGGGGGAGACATACGCGTCCGTGACACTCTCAAGCGGGCTTCTGCCACCATGATGTCCTTAGTTTTCGGACGGAAATACGAACTCGGTTCCTCTAACTCCGAAACGGACCAACTGGAGTGCACTCGTCGAAGAGGGCTACGACCCTCCTTGGCAACCTGCTAACTGGTCCGACCACCCTATTTGCGCGCTCGACCCTCAGAAAATCCGGTTCAGATGCTCCAAGCTCGTCCCCAGAGTGAACCGGTTCGTGAACCGGATCATCGCTGAACATAGAGCCCAACCCTCCCCAACTACCCCAGATTTCGTCGATGTCCTACTCTCCCTTCAACAAACCGAAAAGTTGTTGGATTCCGATATAATCGCCGTTTTATGGGTAATAATCAACAACAGTCAAAATATATTAATTTTTTTGGTATATATATATATATATATATATATATATATATATATATAATATGTAGCCAATGAAATTAACTTATTTCTTTTAGGATGATATTTTCGGGAACCGGATACGGTGGCAGTTTTTGATAGAGAGTGGATACTGCGAGGATGGTGCCCACCCTGAGTGCCAATCAAGGGTCCAGGATGAGCTGGATAGGGTGGTCGGAAAATCAAGGCCGGTGAAGGAATCTGACCTCCCGTCGATGGTATACCTGGCGGCGGTGGTGAAGGAGGTCCTAAGGCTGCACCCACCAGGCCCACTTCTCTCATGGGCCCGTTTATCAATCACAGATACCACGGTGGATGGATATCACGTGCCTGCCGGGTCCACAGCGATGGTTAACATGTGGGCCATCACACGGGATCCACGAGTGTGGCCGGACCCACTCGACTTCACGCCCGACAGATTCGTGTCCGCCCCTGCTGACGTAGAATTCTCCTTGTTTGGATCCGATCTGAGGCTCGCTCCATTCGGGTCGGGGAGAAGAACTTGCCCCGGAAAGACCCTTGGCTTGACCACCGCCACCTTTTGGGTGGCGTCGCTATTGCATGAGTTCGAATGGATTCCATCCGAACCAAACCCAGTGGATCTATCCGAAGTGCTAAAGCTATCCTGCGAAATGGCGCACCCTCTTACCGTGAGGGTGCGGCCCAGGCGAATATGATAAGCTCAGCTTATATTCCCAACATGATGTAAATAAACGTAAGTGTCTTTAGATCTCAACCGTCCACCTCTCCTCCTCCGCTTTTCCTTTTCTGAGAGTTGAATGTTTTGCCATTCCAGCTAGCAGTCTTTTAAGTTTACTCTTTCTTTTTCTTCTATGTACACCATATATGTTGCAGTCTATTGTAATTTCAAATCCTTTGGTGGCATTCTAGTTCTTACGATCATGTTTTGAACAAGTTTGAAGGGTAACTTAGTCGGTTCATACTCGGGTTTTTTCCCAAATAATAATTATTTCGAGTCTTTTTATGAGCATTAAAAGATTTACTTGTTCATTAACTAACTAGCCCAAAGACCATATGGAAAAAAAATTATCATATTTTGAACATGAAACGAGTTTGGTCAAAGTAGTCAGAATTATATAAGGGTTACACTGTTTATTTTGTTATATCATGAATAATTGAAAAATAAGATGAAGAAAAATAAAATAAACTACAAATGATGGAATTAGATGAGTCTTGTATAACCATAATTTCTTTAGAACAAATTCATCTTTTTCAAGTGCTTGAGAATTTCACGACATCTACTTTTCGATATATAAGAATCCTTGAATGACAACGATAATACTTAACTCGAGATATTTGTATCTTTATAAAAAGAAGACAAATAAATGAAATCTATATGTTTTTCATTTTTTACTTCAAATACAATCAAGAAGTAAATAGATAAGAAGAGGAACAAATAATCAAGCCAACGATTTGACTTCCAATTGTTTCAAGATCAACAAAAGATAAAAGATTAAACGGTTTTAAAAACATTTACTCAATCATTTCAAAGCTAAATGTTAATTTCATTCAAAACCAACATATTTATAATAACAAATATTGTGAGGCAATGTTCGATACTCGAATGCTAATACTTGATACATACATATATATATATATATATATATATATATATAGTACTAATGTAGTATTTTTGGAATGATATCCAAATATTAGAAATAGTAACTATAGGATACAAAGAAACGATAATGCTAGAAAGGCCATTTTGAGGTGGGGGAAGGGTGGTGGTGGGCCCAAATCGCCACGTTAAAAGTGAAGGGAGCTGGGGCAGAGGTTGGGGAGGACACTGAAGAAAGGCGATGGCTGCAAGCTGGTCTATGATGGGATGACGTGAAAAGTTGAAACACATTTAATGTAATAGCTTACAAGCAAGCAAGTTGAAGATGGGTAGATGGGTAGATGATGGTAGATGGTGGCTGGAGTGTTCGCCGACATGACTCATAAATTTATTTACCATATAAATTGTCAGACATTTCAAGTACATAAAAGAACGTACCATTGTCCTTGCGGTTTCTTCCATGTTCATAATCATTCTCCTCCCTCCATCCTTTTTCCTTTTTCCTTTTTCCTATTTTTCTTTTTTCTTTTCCCTTTCTTTCAGTTTTTTAACAAAAATCTGGTGGGAAACCTTTATCCCTTAAGGCATGTAAATTATTTACCATTTTACTTTTTTTTTTTTAATGCTTTTAAAAAATTATTTCGAAATATTATGAATATTAAATTTTCGAAGATGGAGTTAGTTGTCTTTATGAATGAATGAGTTTTTTTAACAAAAAAAAAAAAAAACTTTTAAAATTGAACTTAACATCAGATTGCTTTTATCTTATAACATACTAAATTCAAAGTATGAAGTACACATCGAGTGACATGTGGTGTTAAAATAGACACGTGGCTCAAAAGATTTCTTAGCTTCTTAGCTTTATCATCACATTCATATGCACCCTACTCCGAGCAACACGCGATAAAGAAACCTGAAAAACGTTTTTGATTCTTGTTTTTAAAAAAAACTGTGGTTGATAACAGTTTTGAAAGAGTATAACGTGTTATCACTAAATTCCCTCATGCTATCTAAATTTAATATTTTTTATTTTATTATAAAAATAATTATGAATTAACATATATTTTTTTTTTCTTATTATTTTTATTTTTTAAAATAAAATATAGTTTTTAAAAATTGTAATCAAATAGGTCCTAACTTACCATTTTTAAAAATTGTTTTTTATTTGAAAAATAGAAAGAAAAAGGACAATACATTTACTCCCATTTTTTTCCTTTTTGAAAAACGAAAAACATAAAATTCAAATAGTAATAATATTTTTCAGAAAAAATCAAAACAATGTTCTCTATATTTTCAAAATATGTTCTCATAAACCAAATATGTCCATGGTTCCTTTTTTTTTTTTTGTTTTAAAAACTGTAACATAGAAAATACTAAATTAAAAAAATAAGAATATTTTTCAAAACATCAATATTATGTTATTTATATTTTAAAAAACTATTCTCAAAAACTATTTTAAAATAAAGAACTGAACAGACTCTATAATATATATATATCCTTAATTTTGAAAATTTATAAAAAAAAAAATATCTTAAATGTTTGGAACGTTGATAGATTCATGAATGAAAAACCAAAAAGGTTCAAGGTATATGCAATGAACGAAGGCATGAACATTTTGTGAGAACTAGAAGTCATTTTCTAAAAAAAGATCAGTCAAATGAAGAGATACTAACTCTTGCCCCTCTTATATGTCACATTCATATTGCACGAACAAAGAGGGCATGAAAAAGCATAAAAAATTGCTCGTGCAATGCACGTGATGCTGCAACTCGAGCAGTGGCCATGCCACCCAGGAGTTGGTTTTGTCGAGTTCCCAAAGAGAGAGGGTGGGGGTTCTCTAATCTCTGTTGAATAGAGACACCCCCTTGATAAGTCCCATTCAGTGGGATCTTGCTCTGTTTGTTGTGTAAAGGGCATAATGTCAAGTCCAAATCAATGCCCAATTGTTGGATCCATTAATAGAAAACTCCAACTTTAGTTCGATATAGCTGTTTCTGGCTTGGTATGAAATGTAGTTCTCGAACGTCATAAACAAAGAGTCCAAAAGTGATTATGGGTTTTCTATATGTAAGTATGCGGTAATGAGAACCAGAATCAGTTGCTAGAATCAACGGAAATTATCTCTACACATGCCACTGTCTATGCCCTAGCCCTACACCATATCTCCATAGATTCTTTTTTCCTGTCTAGATAATATTACAAGCTGTATTGGTAGGTTCGAGTGGTAGTACATATAATTGTAGTCTGCACATGAAAGCTGCCCCACCTTATTGTAGTCTTGTTGCTGTTACAATAATTAAATCCATCAAATAATGCAAACAAACCCGGATTTTAGTGCTTTGGGCCACTCCCTTTACCACACTGTCCATTCTTCTCAGCTAGCCTCACTACACAGCCCCTTCTTTCACCCTCTTTCCATGCTTGCTTGAAATGTGTCACTCGTACTTCTATCAAATCAAACCCAAGGGTTTGCTGGTTATCATTTTTTAAAATAGGTTTTTTTTTTTCTGAAAACAAGAAAATAAGTAAAACCTGTTTGGTTTTTTTTTTTTTTTTTTTTTTTTTTTTTTTATGTAAAATATGAAGAATACAAAAAAAAAAACTAAATTAATGAATAATAACAGTTTTCAAATAATATAAAATAATATTTATATGTTTTAAAAAAGCTTTTCTTAAAAATAGTTTTCACTGAACAAACCCCAAGTGAAGGGATTGGGTTCCTTCCCTATTTGACTTGAGGTGCCAAAGCAATATTAGGATAAAGGTTATTCAACTGTGGGGATGGACAAAATAATCTCAAATTTGTATGTCTGATCCTTTATGTCTACAAAAATGATCAATTTTGGCTAAACATCTTCAATCAAGCATCTTCAAAATTTCATCGTACGCTGTTTGTATTCAGGCATTTTCGAGATCTGGTCTAACATGGTTGGGTCTGATAATGACTACTTTTCCAACTACTTTTCCAACTAGTGCAACATTTGTTGCAACTCCACCTTCGGTGTCACCAACATCAATTGTGAACCTTATTTCACCAATAATTAGATCACTAATGATGTATTGAACGAATGAAACAATTAGATTGGTAATGCACATATCTTACTTGGAGCTCAACATGAAAACCAAGAAATGTGTTTATATCGAAATTTTGAAAAATATTGTAGGGTTTTTCTTTTTATTTTTTAATCAGTACTTAAGAAGCATATAAGTAAGGTTAAATTTAGTGTACATTTTATCGAATGAGATGTATGCATGCTAGTGTTATAATTCCAACAAGATTTAAATTTAAAATATGAAAGCAACAAGTATAGATAAAACCTCAAAGCTAATACCTATAAATGGTTGGTACATATTTTAGAGGAGCTACTTCAAGAAGATTTACTAATGTAATATATTATAGCTTTGAACAAAGGGAATTGTAGTTGTTATTATCTTTCAATTACATCAAGAAATTTTATACTCCTTGTAGGGTGACCATGCCCACTAGAGGATGGTGAATTGGGAATGACTTTTAATGGAGGATTCCCCCACAAATGGAAAGGCATTATGTGAAGTGCGAAGATAATCCAAGTAATGATTCTCTTTAATTACCTTTTGAATTTAAAATGAATGTACAAAAACTAGGTGATGATGCCTCTCTATATTCTAATGATTCTCATTTTTTTTGTTCTCGTTTTAGATTAGGACTAATAATGGGATGACAGAAATTAATATTTGAGATTCTTATAATATTACATATCATCGAACACATTTATAATTTGACATTTTAACTTAATCCAATAGGGCTTCAATTGAGCCTCGCAACGCAATTATATTATGCTAAGAAAGTTTTTACTATCCTTACGATCCATTTCGACTCAGATGAAGATTATTCTCGTGATAATATAATTTAGCACATATTCTACATGCTCAACGAATTGCTCAAAACATCTAACGATATAACAAAAATATATATATTTCACCAATACTGCCCATGACGTAGTATAGCGGAATATGTCAAGAAATGCTTATAATATGAATTTATGATTTACTTTATAATTTAAAATAATAGTAACTTTTATACAAGATATAAGAAATCTTAAAGACTTACATTATAAAAGCTATAATTTTATAATCCTTTTTAACAAGACTTGAGGTATTAAGGTATTTTAAATTTATATTCATTTCAATTAAATCTTAAACTCTCAATTTTAACCATGTGTTTTAATATTATGGTCTCGTGGAAAAAACCTTAGCCGTCTCTCCCTTCTCTCATCTTGTCTTTTAACTTTTTCCTTAAGTAATAAAGGCATTTTTTGTCATTTTTTACTTTGAAATCACCGATCTACATCTTTTATACCATTTTTCTTTAATAAAGTTATTTTTCACAAAATCTTGATTTTAATGTTTTTTCACGCTTTTATCGCCATCTCTAAGGATATACGTTACCATCGCCTTATATACGCGCGAATTATATCGGCTCCAAGACGACTGACGCCACATCTCTTGCTACAATACTTTCTTATATGCTGCATCTGATCAACATAACAAATTCGACGTATGTTATATCAAATCAAATCACAAGTATCAATACGTCAGAAACCCAATCATATTATTCTGGGCTTATTATGTAATTATCAAATATATGGTATTTAAAACACATATCGCGCTATTAATCTAAATATTAAATCATCTTTTAAATTTTTTTATCGAATTTAATTATATGTTTATATCAAATGTATTACTAATTTTATGAATCAAATTGTTCACCTTTCAAAAAACCCAAGTGTTTTGATGTGAACTTTCATTTGACCTAAACCCTAATACTCTAAACCATAGTGTTGACCCTAATAAATTTCAAGAAGAAATTACTATGACATGACATATTATTCTTTAAGTCAGAAAATTTCCGATGATTTTAATTGAGGTATTTCAGATTAATTTACATTAAAACTACTACTCTATTTTTTTACCTAATCATCTTTTTTTTCTTTTCTATATTGATATTCGAACCCTAACCCCAAAAAGCTTCAACCAAATCTCTTATATCATGTAAGTACTTTACTTTGCTTAAAAGATAAAATAAGAGAAAGATTTCATTCCAAGATTCTTTCATACACAGCCACAATTTGCACAGAATCATGCTTGTACAGTTGTCTTTACCCCATATAACTAAAACCAAGATCTTGGGAAATTTTGAAAAATAAAAGAGCTTGTGATTTGACAGCCTCCAGACTCCTCAAAGCACTGTGGGTTGGATGGAGGAGATAAAGTTCTGAACATAAAGGACTTATAAAACAAAAAGCTCTGAATAGAAAGGACTTATGAAGAGAAAGGACTAGTTTGCAACTCAGCATGTACTCAGAACTGGACCCAGTCATGGAAGTTAAAAAAGATAAAAGGACTGGTCTGAAATTTAACCATATGGGCCTAGTTAGATCTTAATTGATTCCAACTCTGTTTCTTTGAAGCTCCCAATGGGCCTCACCCTCATAAAAACATCTTGGGAGGATTGGCATTTCTTAGCCTAGCACACAAAGCTCAATGTAATTTGGCAAAATTTAATCAATCCTCACCTTCTAAATCACTTTGTTTAACTTTTTGTAGAGGACCCTGTGTATAGTTTTAAAATAGTGCTTTCCATTTTTATGTTCAAAATAGAATATAGCTTTATAAAACAGTTATCAAATAGAGTTTAAAATTGAAACCTAGTGGCCTCTCCTCTTTTTTTTTGTTTTCTCTCGATTTTTCTAACCCTTTTACTTCCAATATAAGAGTGATTTTTCTTAACATGAAATCACCATCTGCATTTTTTTTTTCATTTTCTAAGTTTTATCTTATTTTTTTGTGTTATCGTGTCTTATTACGATGTTTTGTTTATCATTGTTTTATTACGTCATTTTATTTGAATTTTTCAATAATTATTATGGGACCACATATATAAATATTAAATATGTTCATACTATCAATTTTAATTAAGTCTAACTAAAGTGATCTAATTGAAACTAAGTAATTAACTTAAAGGTATAATTATCATAGAATTAATGTGTTATACATAAGGGATATTTCTTATTTGATGAGAGTTTAAATTAGAAATATCTAACATGATATGATTAGTATAAATATTAGGGTTTGATCCTCAATTTATACTCGTGAAAGAACCAGTAGCCCTTCTTTTTCTACATCATCATTTACTAAATAAGAGACAAATTCTTGTCATTAGAGGCTTTTCAAATTTGAAGATCTAACTCATACATTTGACAACTTCCAACAATGGATACTTTACGCTTCCGTTATACAAAGATTATACTTTGAATTAAATAGGTAAGTATGATTATTTAGGGCTTACCTAATATTCATAATTCTAGTATAATATTTTAGATTTATAATATGTTATGATATTGTTAGACTATGTATGATGTGGTTAGACGATCAAGAATTTATAGGAAGTGAGTATCAGATCAAGAATTTACAGATAAGTGGCACGTGAGCCGACCCATATTTAATTCTTGAGATTATTTATTTATTTTGTAAGGATTCAGATTATAAAAATTGTTTTCGTGAGATTTTAAAAAAAAAAAAATTTGGATTCCGTTTCATAAAGAATAGTGTGATCCAGTTTAAGAATTCAAAAGAAAAATCAAAAATTTTAATCTCCATTCCAGAAAGCAAGTATGATTCATTCGGCTAAGTATTAAAAATGAAAGATCTATTTTTTTTAAATTCAGTTCCAGAAAGCAAGTATAATTCGGTTAAGAATTCAAAAAATATAAATATATCAGTTTCTTTTGGATTCGGTTTTAGAAAGCAAGCGTGATTTCGGTTAAGAATTATTATTATTATTATTTTAAATCTTTCTTAGACTCTGTTTGAAAAAGAAAAGTTTATTCAATTAAAAAAAAAATTAATTACGTTCAACATTCGGTTTCAAACATAAGGTTTTTTTTTCTGATAAAAATAAATAATATTTTTAATTGAATTAAGATTCGGTTTCGGTTTAAAATTTAAACTTGTAGATTTTTTTAAAATCTATTTTTTTGTTTGGATTAAGTTTCAGATTTGGTTTTAGGTTCTTGGGTTCCTTTTTTAACTACATTTATATTGGATACAAGTCTGTTAGGTTTTTGTAATTGAGATGTTCCTTGGATATTCAATTTATGTATATTTATATTTATATATTTTTAGAATATACATTTAACTAGATTTATTTTTTATTTATGTATGTTATACATATATAATCTTAACATATAGATCTTTCTTTCTTTTATTTGATTTTATTTAAATATTTATTTGAAAAATAAATTCAAAAATTAAGGAACGATTAAATTCAAATAATTTGATACATCAATTATGACTTGTTTATAAGTTGTCTAGCATTTTGATTGATTAATTGAAACAAGATGACGCCAAAGTGACCTCTTGTAGAAAAAAGTTTAAAAGAAATGTTGATGTTTGTGTGTTATTTCATGTAGGTACTAACCGCCCAAAGGGAAGGTTATTGTTGGGCCGAATTACATATATACTAAGTGATAATAAATATGTGACAATTATTGGGTTTTACATGTGAATGATAATGATCCAAAGATACTAATATTTGACATAAGTTGCTGTCGGTATTTGATTAATACAACAAGAATACCGCTTACATATTAATAAATATGTGACAATTATTGGGTTTTATATGTAAAATGATAGTGTTCGATCCAAAGATAGACCTATTATTTGACATAAGTTATTGTCGCTACTATCCAAAGACTTGATATGAATGTTGTGTTGCATTCTTGATATGGGATTTCTAAATCCTATTATTTGAATTGTTTTTATTACATTTAGTTAATTAATGTGAGCTTATTTGTTTGAATTTGTTTGTTCTTTTTACATTCAGTGTTTCTAATATATCTACTAATCTCAACTCCATTCTCATACTCAATGGGTCATACTTTAAGAACAGGAAAGAGAACATTTTTTTTTGTTCTTGCCTGCAAGGATCTAGATCTTGCACTTCATGTAGAGCGTCCCACTACTCCTGGCTGGGATCTAGTTCCTCCTTTCGTGACAGAGTGAATTATAAGAAGTGGGAGCACCTGTCACATGACTCTCATGATCATTGCCGGTATTCCAAAGGCATTTAGGAGTGCCTTATCTAAGAAAATTACCAATGCAAAATAATTCATTGTCGAAATCGAAAAATGATTTGAAAATAATGATAAGGTGGAAACAAGCACACTTTTGTTGCGCTTGATTCCCATGAAGTATAAAAGGCAAAGTTAATGTAAGGTAGTAAATTATGGAAATGTCTCATATTGCTTCAAAACTTAAGGCTTTAAAGCTCGAGTTTTTTGATGACATATTTGTGCATCTAGCATTGCTCTCACTTCCTACACAATACACAACCAGCTTTATGCTTAGTTACAATCGCAAAGACAAATAATTTCTTAATGAGATCATTTTGTATTATGTATAAGAGGAAAACAGACTGAAGCAAGACAGGACTGAAGGTACTAATTTGGCTACCACCCCTAAAAATAAGGTTAAGGGCATTAAAAGAATATGAAAATTGTTGATAAGGGTCCAACCCAAAAGAAACAATAACAAGAAACCAAATGTTGTTTTTTTTTTTTTTTTGCATTAATATAGAAGGATGTACAAAGAAGGAATGTACAAAGGCAATAAGACACTTTAGGTTGTCATTCGGAGCTGGATTTTATTTGAATTTAAAAGATATTTGTCGCACTGCCTTTAGATTTGAATTCTGCTTTGGCTTTTATCGACAATTCGTTATTCTTATTCATTTGGAAACAATCGCTTTATTTATCTTTAAATTCAATATTGCTGATACTAATTTCTGAAAAACTATGATAACCTATATATGCTTGAACTTGTTGGTACTTATAATGAAACAATTACATGTGAAATCATGAGGTACTAAATGCAATTTAAATAAAGAAAATTAAAATTTCATTATGACACAGATAGATTATATTCTAGAAACAAAGTTCTACATCTTGTGTCTGATGTGATTATTGATTCCCTTGATTTTACAGACTTTAATGTTTGTGTTGAATGTGTAAATGGAAGACAAACTAAAACTAAGTGATTAGGTGACAACAAGTCTATGGAAGTTTTGACATTAATACATTTAGATTTGTGTGAGTCATTCCCTACGGCTTCTCTGAATGGTCAACAATATTTCATAACTTTCATAAATGGTTACTCAAGATATGGCTACCTAGATCTAATTCATGAAAAATCACAGTCCTTAAATGTGTTCAAAACATTTAAAGTTGAAGTTAAGAACAAACTCAACAAAAGGATAAAAAAAATAAAAACATTAAGTCTAACTATGGTGGTAAATACTATGGTAGACCTGATGGATCAAGTGAACAATGTCATGGACTATTTGCTAGATATATAGAGGAATATGAAATCGTCCCACATTAAACCATGTTAGGATCACCAAGCATGAAAGGTGTAGCTGAAAGATAGAATATGACTCTTAAGGATATGGTGAGGAGCATGATTAGTCATTCTACCTTGCAGCCACTGCGAGGTGAAGCACCAAGAGCGACAACATATTCGTCAAGGTTAAAAATATCGGTTTGACGAATATATACGGCACTTGGATTTTACGGATATCGAACATATTGATGGATATTTTACATGGTCATTATTCTCTTAAAATTAACAAAAATACTTTGAAACTCATAGAAAATACTTTGTACAAATTATAAAAGCTGACATTTAATAATCAAATATACATTGATATTACATTGCAATGGTGCTTCAAAACCAAAATGAAGATCGATGTGAAACCAATTCTGGTAACATTTGACAAAGGGATCCCATATTGGTGAAGACAATACTCATACTAAGACATAGCGTTCCGATAATATTGATTATAAGATTGAACATGTCATGCATAAATGTCTTGACTTGTACCCACAACCTCTCCATATATAGGAAATTCGGGGTTCACCCACATGCTTGTTTGAAATCCTTGTTGCATTTGATATGGAATTTGGAATGACATTTGTGGATCATGATGATAGTTAATCATTTCATATTCACTAATGGAACCTGAGATGTGAAGAAAGGCGTAGCTGCTGATGTGTAAGGAGAAAAAACATTGGCATCGTGGATGAATCATTGTATTGAGTGCCAATGCTCATGGACTCAAAACTAGCCCGGCAGATCCTCATTGTGTTGTGGCGTCCTTCTTTGTCGACCTACATATGGCTTTCCAATGGCTCCCAATACCTAGACCAGCTCTCTGAACCCCGTGGTCTTCATCTTATTAACTATTATTGAAATCATCTTCACCAGTGAATGGACTCGATGGATATTCACTTTGTTGTCGATCTGCATTATCCCTACCATCATTTCCAGTATCACTTGAGACGCCCCAATTTCCGGGGGTCCCGTTGACTAATCGTCAACCTGCAAAAGTTTCTACCTTAGGTCATTGCACACCTAAGTCTTGGTACCGGACCGACACCATTTTCTAAGTGGTTTTGAGTTACCGGCACCACATTGATCACGTCCCTTCAGAGACCCGTTTCATTCATATTTAAATTGAAATATGAGGATAATGCACTTAATTACAGTCCATAAGAGTCCGATCACGGCCCTCTTACCATAACTACATAACCGACTATTTAAACAATAGTCCAAAAGAATTTAATTACAATCCTTTTATACAAAATACATACACCAGAACTAATACATCCTGGCATTTTTATAAAGTTCATCAAGGCCACAAGTCGGCCCTCTGTAATCATCAGTCACCATTAGGAGGCGCCGTCCACCGGTATCGACCACAGTATTGCACGAAGGGGTCACGATAAGGTGAGCAATGCCCGGTGGGGAATCTGCTCCTACAAAAATTCTTCATACAGTCTGCATCTGATATTTAACCGGCGTTTCACCATCATTCAGCAGGAACATGCTAATTACATATGGAATCCACATGTCATGCCATGAATGAGACACAACTCTACCATGTACCATCGCGCCCGAGTCTCACCGGCTCCCTCACTGCGCTAAGCCGTGTGTAATAAAACCGTCATTCTGGATGAAATTCAATTATCATTTCAAAACAAAATTTATTTGTTTATATACCAAAAGTTTTTTGGATGATACATCATAATGATTATTTTACTTTCAAAATCCATGTGCCTTTATGTGGGTAGCGGATTTTTGGTGTCACACCGCGAGCTCCATAAATAGCGAGACACTTTTCTGACCTTTCACAGTGAGATATATCTAACCATAATTGGCGAGTCTTTCCTTACAGAGATCTATCAACTTGCTGATGCAGACCATATTTCTTTACCATTTCGATCCAATAGTCTGACTACATTTGAGCGTTGGCCCATTCACTTGCGAGCCACCCTATCAAACACCAAACATAGTGTCAATTCACTAACCATGTACTCACACCAATTTAATTCGATGTCTCCGTGCATATGCAATGCAAAATGCCATTACATGCCATATCATGTCACATGCCTGATAGATACTACATAGACCGATTCTACACATGCATATCACTAATGAATCATAGACCAAATTATATCTATATGCATATAATTTCTATCTGACATCATCCATGTCAATATATCATGCAAGCATGTCATCGGCATTACATTCAACTTATGTCATTCTATGATCAAGAAATGACACCACAACAATGAGAAGCCATGCTTGGCCATTGCACCTGACAATTTATCACGTATCGACATGTTGTAGCACACACATTGACCTTGAAGCGGTCACTCTACATTGCTCAGTAGTGGCATATATTCACAAATCAGAAGCCATGTCAGCGCATCTCATACACCAATTCATCATATATCCAACATGTTAGGCACACATTGACATCTAAACATGTCCTCTTAGTCAAGCAATGACACGCCCCAGACAAGTCACCTGGCCCCGAAGCAAGCCCGCGATAATTGCGAAATCGGGCGAGGGGCCGGCCCGAGAAGCAGGCCACAAACCTGCACGATCCTTGGACCATCGTAGGTACATCTAGGCGTAGCCTATCCATGCGGCGGAGTGGTTCCCAGGAAAGCGGCGCCTCACTAGGCGGACAAAGTCCTCCTCAGATTGTCCCCGGGTTCGCTGGCGGAGTTGCCCTACGCTGGCGGACCCTACCTGGCGGACCTTCCCTACGCCTAGGCACCAGCGACCTTAATCTTCCGTGTGAAGATTTCACCCTTGAGCGAACCAAAGTTCGCTAGGTGAAGAAACCTTTAACGAGAACCACAAAAATCCAGTTTTTCTTTGCCAAACAGGCCCTTAACCGAAAAACCCTCTTTTGCCGGCCCAAAAATGGAAAGTAAGCCAAGATAGGAAGAATCTCTTACCTCTAGGCACGTGATACATGGGTAGGAAGCCTCCTAAACCCAACAACTTCGATTACCCGAAATCTCCCCTCTTGGATCTTTGGCTAATCCTCTTTTCGGGGTACCCGCAGCATTGCCTCTCGTCGATCGATGAACTTTTGTTGTTGCGTGATAAAAGCTAGGCCCTTGGGACTCCGTAGATCGTGGGAGGAAGCTTGGCTCTCTCTTTCCCTGCTTCTCCCTCTCTCTCTCGTGTGAGCAATGGGAAATGGGATATTTGCCTAATTCCCCTTTTGTCCCAACAGCAAGTTGGATGTGTAGTGCTTGTCGTGCCACGTGTCAGCTCATTGGGGTCCCATTCGCCCCGAAACCATTTGTCGACCTCGATTCAAATTCAATTTATATCCCGTAGACAACGAGTTATCTCCCGACTTCCGAGATTTTTCGTAAACAATCTGGAGTCTCACGGTAGTCACTGACACCCATCTCACCTCGAAAAACATGAAAGGCAGATTAATACCGAGTGTGAAATTCGTTTAGGTGACTAGATTTCGCAAGATGAATCCAATGGTAAGGTCCGTTTCATCGTCAGTCGAAAATTCCAGGTTTTTCAACTTTGTCTTATTATAACCAATTTACGTTTTGCCCCTTTTTTTATAGAAAAAATCGATTTTTCTCGGGTTTTTACATCACTTTACCATCATTAGTCCTCTCCTCTTGAGCCATCGTAGCTTGTAGTAGAATTTACCAGCAAAACTAGGTTTACTACTATATTGACACTTGAATGAAGAGTCGAAGTGGCAATGAAATTTGAAATGAGTCTCTAATGTCTTAACTGAAACTTTTACTATGAACTTATTCAGATAAAACTCGCTCAACATCAACACGTGCTTCTTGAACATGTGCAGCAATTCATGGATCAAGATTTCCATTTTCATCATCTAAATGGAGAGGTCTAACCCATTGGAATAATTGATTATCCTCTTCTTCACCAAACTTGGCTGAAATGTCGAGTAAATCAAGGTAATCTTTTTCAGCAACTTTATCGGTCTCTGCTTGCATATCATCTTTAGTTTCATGTTGTAGTAACATAAAACTAATTATTTGGAGCAAAGATAAGCTAGCGATTTCTTTGTTTGTATGGATCGAACAAATGTGCTCCAATTTCTCTCGCATCTTTGAAGATGATGCAGTTTGGAAAGAACATAGGACCAAATTCTCAATGTGAGAGAGCATGGTTTCCATACCAAACCACCAATTTAGCTGCAATAAAAATTACCAACATTCAAAATGTAATAATAACATGGTAATGGATTTTAATTTTAAACTTTTAATGAGAAAAAACACTCACCAGGAACCATTAAATCTCTTGATGCTATTGCTGCTCGATCACCGAATCCCTTTTTGGCATCTCGAAACATTATAAGCTATGAATTCAAAATGAACTTGTCAAATCAATATATGTGTAAGTGTAACCAAATAAATTGAATCAATTAGTAGAACATAACTTGATTGATGTACTTCATTTCCAATGTTACCAAGACCTACAATAGTAGAAGATAATTTTCCAAATACTTCATGAACAGCTTGGAGTTGCTCAGGGTCACTACTAACTCCAGGTCTATATTGAAATCTTTGATTAAGATAATATGCTACAAAAGTGATTTATAATTAGTATGTGATAAAAGGAAAATAATATACATTAAAAGTAATTATGATATTGAATAGTTACTTGTTGTATGAAGAGGATGTTTGAGGGTTTTATCCCAACGATCTGCGATAATTTTTTTGACCCAATATTTAGCTTTGAGTGCATGTAAATTTTACTTCATCACTCGAATCAACTCATACACAAATGTCATTGTTGGGACGATTTCGGAATCAACAATGCGAAGAACTTTATATAGTGCCTCATAGATTGACACTAGGTTAGAGACTTTCTCCCAATATGGATGATTAAACATGAGTCCTTCAACCTCACATTTAATGGTCGTTCGACTAAGCTTGTGAGAAGTCCATTCATCACACTATCAGAATATTCTTCAAATCAGCCCTCTTTTAGAAGACTTGCTAGAGGCGTGTAATTTGTCGCAAATCTTGTTGCCCACACGGATGCCTGATATCTCCACCTGAACCTTTCTCATTGTTGCAACCAACCCGACTATGATTGTAAATGAAGTTGGTGATTTTTAGGTACCATTGGTAATCAATTGAAAACCGCTACTCTTACCAATATCTTCAAACATAAGGTCGATGCAATGTGCTACACATGAGTCCAATATAAATTCTACTTCTTCATTAACAATTTCCTAGCCTTCACAAATGTTGATCCATTGTTTGTAACAATTTATACAACATTTGCTTCACCAACTTCCTTTATCACGTCCTTCAACAAACCATAAATGCATTTGTTATCTTTGATATTATTTAATGCATCAACAAACTTAAGAAAAATTGTACTTCCTTTACAATATACCATGAAATTAATGATGTTTAATTTCGTGGGACCGATCCATCCATCGCACATAATTGTCCACCAGCCGGTCTTCCATTTCTCCTTTGAAATTCACATAATCTTCCATGTCTTTCACTCCCATATCTGAATATACATTTTGATTTCATATGGAAATGGTGGCTCTATTATCATGCTTACAAGTTAAAGTAAATAATTATATGGTTTTCAATTATAATGTAAGATAATAATGTTATTAGAAATTGG